>VYWZ01000105.1:0-12153 GCA_008711595.1 Fusarium xyrophilum | reverse complement strand
ATCTATATATGAAAGGGACCAAATCTCGACGCTATTTTCAAAGACGGCCTAAATATGGGATGTTTGGGGGGGGGGGGGAACAAGGGAATCGTTATAGTTGCCGAACCGTTCATGAAATCGTCATCCTCCCCAGTTGCCAAATCGTTTTGTCCTCTATCAAATCCATGGTCCTTTTCCTTTTGTTGCCTCCAAGTCAATTCTTGACCCTTGGCGACTATGTACTCTACCCGTCTCTGGTCCAGCCCTTGAGCCTTGTCGGCTATGCATTCGACCAACCTCTGGTACGGCCCTAGAGCTCTGACAGCTGGCAAGTCTGTTTGGCTCTCCCATACTTCTTGAGCCCTATCGGTTATGAGCTCTTACAGAACTGACTGATCCAGCCCTGGGATTATGCGAGGCTGAGACGGGCGTTTTCTCCTGAGGGCTATCTACAGCGGAACTGAGAGTTGTCTCCGGCGGAGTATTCATATCGAGAGGAATTGGTGGAAGCTCCTTCTCGGATAGTCTCTCATCAAAGTTGTCCTGAATCATATACCTAGTGCCCTCGCCTGGGACATCGACGATGGCAATGGCAAGTGGACTCGTTTTTCTTGGGAAGAACCTTACTGTACTGTTGGGACAGTCACGATTGTGCGCTTGGTTTGTGTTTGTGTCTAGCTTGAGATCCGGTTTGGCAGGGCGCATATCGCCGATGTTGGAAAGGCGCAGACCAATCTGCACAGTTGCAGTTGAGAGCATAGAAGCACCACTTGACCGAAATCTCTTGTCTGGTAGACGGAGGGCCGGAGGTACAAGAAGCTCGTCAGCTAAATTTTGAGGCGCCGGTGTTTTCTTGGGCGTAGACTCTTTGTAGGTTGTTGTCGGCAAAAGGATGGGTGACTTGGGTGGCTTGGCGGCTTTGGGGAAAATGCTGTACATGCTCCTCTTGAAGTTTTTTATGGACTCCTTTGATGATGTCCGTACAGGCTTCGGTGCGGATGGAAGACCGCCTGAGTTACGCATACTTCCTAATCGCAGGGGCTTCAGGCCACGGTTGAGGAAGTCCTTGCGTGCACCAGACACTTTGTCTTCCACCCTGTCGCCCAGCGTCAGATCTTCTTTGCTTTCAGCCTTGTGAACCAGCTTGGAAAGATCAAGAGGCTGTAGCATCGCAGTCCCAGGGGTTGGGGGCTCTTGATCCTGGTCATCACCCCATTTTCTGAAACCCTGAGGCGCTTCAATGTCGTCATCAGAACAGCCGGTTGGGGATCTTCTTGATCGCAAGAAGAGATACAGACAGCCAAGCAATAGTCCTGACATGTTCATTACAACTGTTCCGATCATGTTCAGTGTCATTGACGTGTCATCTGCTGCTCCTGTATCTCGGAACGCCGTATTGTAGAAGAATGTTATCTGCAAAGTCTGTTCGGAATTAGTACAAGCTATCACTTTCAGATCCGTACTGACATATGATATCACAGCAATTATCTTATGGCAAACCATGCGAGATGCCTCGTCCCTCTCAACCATGCGCATTCTGGCACCAGTATGAAGTTTGAAGCATATAACTCCGCATTCGATCAGAACTATCAGGATGACAGTGAGTAGAACCCCAAAACATCCGGCATCGTATCGATGTAGGAAAGAGATCAAACTGGCAAAGCAAAACTCCGATGGCAGAACAACAAAGGTTATGGAGAACACGATGATCGACAAGATACCATTGGTTACTAGACAGGCAAAGGTGTTGAATTTGCCACGGAAGGGGAATATGCTCGGCCTCGTAAGACGGATTGTCAACTCCAGCCCGAACAACATCTGAATGAAGGGTACAATGAAGAAAGCTAAATTGGATTAGTATGTTAAGTGAAAACTCGTTAATCTTTTAACATACCGAGCAGCATCATTCGCGATACCGTGGCACACCCAAGGATCATAAGTGACTCAAGTCCCTTGGCTTGAGCAGTAGCATACACAATTCCCTGAACTACAATGCCCAAGGAAAGTACGAAGGGGTAAATATCTCGCCCTTTGACGAGCCGAAGCCAAGACGATCTAAGTAAGAGTGACTGTGAGAATAAAATCTTGCTGATCGGGAGATGCAGTACATACTTGAAGTCCCATATCGGTTCGACTTGCTTCAGTGTCCTCCATGAGCGCAGAAGAATACTGATAGTAACTGCTAATGCTACTATCACGTTGAAAACCGATAGGACGATGATCGAGGTGCGGACGGAGCCAGCTGCAGCAAACTTGAGTTCGTTGTCCCATTTTGATGTAGAATTTGCCTGGAACTGAAAGCCGGTCGAGTCCATCGTCGGGTCGTTGTCCATGTTGTCGTCGTTTTCTGGTCAAATTCGAGGTGACTATCAAGAAGAGGGCAGGCGTTAAGCCTTCACAGTGCCGGCACCGCGTTATCCTTCTTAGTAGACCTAGTTTCCGACGTCGATGTCGAGGTCGTAATGAAAGTATGGAAAGAGGGCTAGAATGCCAAAGGACGAGGAAACATGATGAAAGAAATGGGAAAGCACCGAGATATGATAGCAGGAACCAGAATGGCCTCTAGGCGTATATTTGGTCAATTGAAGAAGCATAGCAAAGTTTGAGAAGCAGTAGACAGATATTCAAACACTCGAGATGTACTGTAAAAATGAAATACAATGAAATGGAAATGGCACCTGGCCTGTGGCAAACGAATGTAAGATTGAAAAACAAGAAAAGAAATGAAGATCAGACAAGCACCAGCTAGGTGGGAGGAGACTGACGCAATGGAGGCGATATAGGACTTGATATCTCGAATTGAGGGCAAATCACATCGAGCGGGAACGCAGATTGCCCTAGATCCGGTGAGCTTGGTGACCCCTGGGCGACTCAAAAATCTCCAAAGAGCCAGGATCAAGCTGCTTCATGACGGAGCTTGGTAGCATTGAAGCTGTCGCCCCTGAGAGATGGTGGTGAAGAATGGTAGCCAAGCGAGCCAGGCCAGGCCCTTGGTGTGTGCTAGAGGTATTTCCCGCATTAGCGGATTGGGTTTCTGGGATGCTGGTTCTCGAATACGGTGACGAAATCGGTGTAAGAGAATGCTACTGCACCACGAGATTGAGTTCCTTGGCTCGATCATCTATGCCATCCTCACTTGAGCTTTGACGATGATCGACTTCGAATGAGAGCCACAGCTGAACTGCTTCTCAAGGCCCTCCTGATAGTGATACTTCACCACTGAGTGAGCTTCTTGGACGAGTGCTCTGAGGGCAGCGAAGAACGCCGGTTCGAAGAGGCTGAGGCATTGTTGTTACAGAGTCAAGTTTCGTCGGGTTGTAAGAGGCAGGAGTTCAAGGGAAGCAAACGGTGGGGTTAATCCGCATCTGGGCTAGTGTCCACGTTTGTCCGTTTTGTGCAACTACGCCGTGGATTTAAAACAAGAAGGAAACATGGATTAGGGAGGGATCTCCTTTAGCATGAGAACTAACGAGACAATGACTAAAAGGCCAAGAGCTTAGACGAATGCCATTCCCTCTTTTGGGACAGAGTGTTTGAGATTACAATGGCAGGTCACGCTGGTGCCGAAGGCGGGGAGCCACGGCTAGTCACGAGACGATGGATACGGGGACGTTTCGCAAGGTTCAGAGCTTCCACCCGGTAACAGATCTGTCAACGGAGCCATGCGAACGCCTAAAAACTTCCTGCACAGTGAGAGAGGGCACTAGCTTGCTAGCCTGCAGCTGGAAGCGAGTCAATTCCGTTGAGAGCCTAGAGAGCCCAGCCTTGTCTGTCTGTATCTGCGGACCCGGTGGTTGGTTCTCCATTTCGTTATTTCAAGCCTTTCCACTTGATCTTTGAAACTCACAGCTCTGTAAGCGAGGTCAGCCAGACAAGGTCAAGGTTCAAGTGCCCAACTCTTGGCAGTTCGTGTGCACAGCTATCGACTCGTAAATTGACAAGTCTTGTGCGTTGGTTCTTATTAAGAATACCGAGTCGTCCGTCCGGTAGCATGTTAGACTGGGGAAGAGCAGACATGTAAGTGCATGGAGGATGTGGTGTGTTTAATATGACTGTGAAGAATCCATAGATCTCTGGAATGAGGAGGAGTTTCATCATCATCTAGCTCTAGACTAGTACAGTATTAGAAATCGACTTGATAGCGAGTTTGTTATGGCTAGTCACATTCATTGAGTCTCTGTCTAATAGTTTGCCCGGTTTATTAGTCTTTACTTGTGTGACTTTCACTCTCCATGCCTGTTGATGGAGAGTTAGGGAACGTCAAAGCTTTTACCCCAAGGATTAGAAGATGCTTGGATAAGCTTAGGATAGCTTAGACAGCTGGAGTATACTCAGTAAGCATTTTGATAATATTATTTTAGCATCCTGATTATATTCCATACTGTGTAAGTCTTTGCTGTTTTCTAGGCATTGGTCTAACATGGATCGACCACTCTTTACTGTTTCCTCACACGTCCAGGCTAGAAGCATAATGAAGTGAGAGATGTTTCCTCCTCAAACAAGTGCTCCCGGAAAGGGCCTGGATTGTAGCTATGGGTGCTATAGCAGACAGTCGGTGGCTTGCGAAGCGTTTGATTGAGAGAGTTAATGGTTAGTATCAGTTACAAGAAGCCCCTCGGCACTCATATGTAATCTCGTGTCAAGAGTACCTGCTCTTCATCCTATCCTCTTGTAATGGATGCTTAAAACGAAGGTGTTACTGAGTGCTAAGCATGGGGTACGGATGACAGGTCTCTTATTATAGCTTTACTGCAGCTTCGCTTCCCTCTTCGACTTGGCACCCCTATCTATATTTGTGTAATGCAAGATGAAAATGCATCCTTCCTCTTTATGATACGTACTAAACAAACACATTTCTCCTTGTCTTCTTTTGTATTATACCTCGATCAACAATGGTCTGACTGTTTGTTCTTGCTTATGTTGTCCCATCAGCATTTATAGCCAAAGGAGATACCTGGTGCTGTTACGATGTTCTGAATTCTCGGCTTCGAGTTAAAAGATATCTTCGACCGTTTAACTAACATATTAGACTTCACACAGTTTCACCTTGCCTTGACGGGCTCAAGTTGATTGAGGCCTTCGCGAGAACTTTGAGGGGGCTGTTCACACCACCACAAGTTATTGGAACACCATCCATGTTCGCATGTTGAATGGGGAGACTATTTATCCTGAACAGACGCTAACGAAGGTATTCATTCCTGAGGGGCGATATCGCATAGTTTACCGCTTTCGATCAAGGACCCAGAAGCTTATGTCATATTGGTCATATCCACCAGCACGTCAAGTAAGCCTCAGTAAGCCATGCTCTAAGTGACGTTAGTTACTATCAATGACCACGCCAGCTCTATATTGCCGGCCTTACTTACACAGATTTATCGTGGTCAAGCAATATGTACTAATGTGTTCTGTCTGTTGTCTTGAGACTATCACGATGATGCTTTGGGTTCCTGGTTACCCTAAACTTGTTAACTTGACTAACACCAACAAGCATGTAAAATCGTAGCCAAAATGGCTAGGAGGTCATTTTCCTATGCAATCAAGAATAAGATATCATGTGCCAGACCCAGCACAAGGGGATCCACCGTTATCATATCAGCACACTGCAGATGGGCAATAGCTAGGTCAGGTCTTTGAAGCTGCTATCATGGTCCAAGGTACCTATATAAAGCCTTCTCGTATTCGTAAGTGCCTTAGTTGATACATAGATGGTAGAGTTACGGCGGGGAAAGTTAGAGAACTCAGCGATCAGGACGATTTTGATATCAATTCTCTTCAAAAATGGTCAAGACCGTTAAAGTCCTGGCTTTCTTAGAAGCGGTTCAGTGGATCCATCTCCCAGCTGCCCCGCTATTGAAGCCGGGCTGACAACGTCATCCAACCATACGAGCAACACTTTGAAGACACAAGGTACAGCAATTGAGAGGAACAATCGTGCGTCATCCTTTCAACTGCAGAAATGGGAGATCACACAGAGAAACACATTCACTTTGAAGATGGTCGCAATCGTGAATACGATGGGAGTTCTGACGAGGACTGCAAGGCAGTAGAGGTTCGTCCATACTGTAGCCAATACCAGAGGACAACCAAGAACGGTGCGACTGATCTAGTAATCGCCAAAACAGGTCGTCTTCGATCCCGGAAACCCATATCGTCGCAAAAGCTCAATGGTTGCCTCAGAGATCAAGGTGCCTGTCATGCGCCATCCTTCGCGGCGTGATGAGTGCCTAGTCCACCAGTTTCTCGACAGTCAGCGACGCGCAAAAGATGCTGCCAGCTCAGCCAGCGAGCCAGAGTCGGAACCCTCAGTAGGAAACAACCCTCCGTCATACTTGAGCAACAATCCAAATCCTAGCCATGCCACTTTTCACAAGTCTCTCAATGGCGATCACGTCGAAGCTGTTCGTGACGACAGCCTCGACTCGATTGTGGACCCCAAATATCAGAAGAAGTGTCGCGCTGTTGTCGAGCCTGGCAGTGTGGAACACTCAGGCCAAGCGGATCAGCAGGCCTGGACTCAACAGATGACCAAAAGCATGTCCGACGTTGACCTTTCGGGTTATCAGGACGACGTGCGAAGTCGCCTTCTAACCAAGCAGCAGCTTAGCGATATGGCCTGGGGTGTACGTGAGCTAAGTCGCCGACTGAGTAGCATGCGCCTTCGGTTCAAGGTCAAGAGCATATTCATCCTCACAAAGATATACGACCAAGATCTGATCCCAAAAACACGAGAATTGGTCAAGTGGCTCCTACAGCATAATCACGAGGTCGCCTACACCGTCTATGTTCAAGACAAGCTCAAAGCAAACAAGAAGTTCGATGTCAGTGGCCTCATTGACGAGGTGAGCAAGGGATATCTTGATAAAGGGGACGTGGACGAGCAGGCTGTCAAAGAAACGCTGAACAGGCGACTCCGATATTGGGACGAGAACATGTGCAGAACACGACCTCATACTTTTGACTTTGTCATCTCACTTGGTGGTGATGGTACAGTGTTATATGCCAGCTGGCTCTTCCAGCGTATTGTACCACCTGTATTGAGTTTTGCACTAGGCAGCCTGGGTTTCTTGACCAAATTTGACTTCGAGGACTATCAGCAGACACTCTTAACGGCCTTCACCAAGGGTGTCACAGTTAGCCTGAGGCTTCGTTTTGAAGGCACTGTCATGAGGAGCCAGCCACGCAAGAGAGCACAGATTAGCGAGGGCTCCGAGGAGGACGAGGAGCAGTCCCGAGACTTGGTGGAAGAGCTTATAGGTGAGGAGAGGGAAGATGAGCACACGCATCGGCCGGATGGGACGTTCGAGATTCTGAATGAGGTGGTAGTGGACAGAGGACCAAACCCAAGTGAGAGTCCCAGAGTAAACGTTACCCCTGCAGAAGATGTTCTAATGTATATTCTAGCAATGTCAGCTACGGAGATTTTTGGTGATGATGAGCACTTCACCTCAGTCTTAGCCGACGGTATTTGCGTATCGACACCCACAGGCTCAACGGCATATAATCTCGCCGCTGGGGGCTCCTTGTGCCACCCCGAGAACCCCGTAATGCTGGTTACGTCTATATGCGCGCACACCCTGTCATTCAGGCCTATTATCCTTCCTGACACGATTGTGTTGCGGGTCGGTGTTCCATATAGCGCAAGAACAGCTTCATGGGCGAGCTTCGATGGCCGAGAACGTGTCGAGCTCAAGCCAGGAGATTACGTGACCATCAGCGCCAGTAGATTTCCATTTGCTTCGGTGCAAGCCGAGGGACGGAGGAGTGAAGACTGGGTGAACAGTATCAGTGGAAAGTTGGGCTGGAATACTAGACAAAAGCAGAAGAGTTACAAGGAGTGGGAGAAATGAGACGATGTGTACCGATTTAGTATGGACTGAAATCATATATGTGAAGGGTGGCGTTTTGATGGCAGATTTCGAGGGCTGGCATTCTCATTGTACTATTTGAGCTGAGGAAACACAGCTTGTCGTCAATGCAAAGTGTGCTATGCTCGTGTAAATATGCACTTTTCCAGAAAGGTTTCGGGTCGTTTGTTTGGACGTGACACAGGGGCTTGGCTACCGGTAAATCTATATAGTAACGAATTCAATGAGAAACATCACCAATACTGAGTGAAAATCAGTCACATAATTGTTACTCAGGCGAAGAGAGGACGAACACTGTTGAGGAACTTACGGTGGCCTGACCGTAAGCTTTACGGTTCTTATGACGATACGATCCTAACCTTCAAGATATCTGATAAGATCTAGATCTAAGCTTCGGGTATTAAGGCTTGAAAGAAAAGAAACTCTTCAGAAGAGGAAGAGGCTCTGCATGACTGCCGTGTGCCAGCATCCATTATCTCGCACCCACATCTGCTCCACAGATGTGGGTGCTTCCTGTAGCCCTAGGGTGAGTACTTTTCTTCGTAACATCGTAACTTCAATTGACTCGATGTGCGATTTGTAGTTGAGACTTACGGCTGAGAGCTACGAAACGCCAGCCCCCAGCTGGGCTTTGCGTTCTGCGTCCATATCACTGCGGTTCAACAACAAACACTACATACATACTATAGAATGACTTAATGGCTTGTGACCTCCTGGTGTCTAGAGAGTCTTCTTGCCTTGGCGCAAATCCAAGGCATTTGAGATGTCCTTGACTGAGTACCAAATAATCCACAGTGGGATCCAGACCCACAGAGTGTTGAAGAAGAACAAGTAAACCCAAAGGTACATGAAGTTGCTCGTGTCGAGATTAGCACTTCCAATGAGCCATTCAGGACAGAAAGTCATGAATCCTGAGCATTGTTTAGCTTGGCGAAGCCATATAGATTGAGGTGCTGTCGAGACTTACCACCGTACAGCTCACAAGTAGCCAGGACAATCATCCAGATGCTAACCTTGGGGTCCTTCTTAGAGAGGCAGTAGCACACACGAACAGCCAAGGGCCCATCAAAGAACACAGTCAACAGCTCCAGACTGACAACCCCCAAGTCGACACCAGCCCATCTCTTGTCAGCCCTCGCATATACCATCCATAGCTGGGCAAACGGGTTGTCTCCACCTGACTGCGCGCCATATACTCGATCGCTATAACCTAGGAATCCAGGAGGTGTTGGGAACAGGTCCGTCTTCACATCATCGACAATGGGTTGGTGCGAGAAGAAGCAGTGGTACAAAAAGCTGCCTTCGAGGAGAAAATGACACAGTGCATCGGCGAGATGCCATACGAAGAGAAACCGGAGAACCCCCGAGGAAGAGGATGGTAAGAAACGCAGAGAGGCAGCATAGGCGACGAAGACGATTGCGAGCGTTGAGAGGAGGGAGATGATTGTTGTTTGGTCGAAAAGGTCGGGCGGGAGGGACGATGAGGGTTCTGTGGCCATTGCGTCGTACCTCAGTGATAAACTTCTCTAGATGGATTACATTGAAGAGTGAGAAGTCCAGTTATTGAGTTACAGTTGCAATTGTGTTGTTGTCAAGGAGATCTGAGCTTCCGGAGAGGAGCGGTGTCGGAAATGAGACGCGATTGCGGCTCGTTTTCGGTGGTGGCTTTACGCGATAGCTTCAAGCTGTGGAGTATCAGTAAGTTACCACCACTATGTCTCACGTCGCAATGTTAAGAAAGAAGAACAAGCTCAAATATAGAACCGCAAACTACGGGAGGTAAATTACCAGAAAGGACCTTCTGATATACAGTCATTTGTATCATTCTGTGCGAAGCTTGATTGAAAACTGTTTACGTGCTCTGGCACGTGGTAACAACAACAATCAGAGACCTCGGATGGTATGAGGACACTGACTCCCAAAGACTTGGCGTAAATCACGGGGACTACTCACATTGATACAGAAACTGATCATTCGAAGTATCTTAAATATATACCATGCAGCACATGTCGATCCAAATGGGTCAGGTTGTTGAAAGGCAGACATGGTAGTTGTCCATGGTTCAGACGACCATATAACGAAGACAGGGGGGTTAGAGGTGTATCTGATCAGTCGATTGAAGGTATACTGAGCAATGGCTATCTGAATGTCCAATATGGAGTGCACAGCAATTCCCTGAGCGAGACATTGCCCAAATCCTCCACAAGGGTGTACCGTGATCGTTTCTCAGGCAAGAAAACATCTGCGATTTTTACCAATCGAAACTGTCTTGGACTAAGACTATCTGGATAGCGGTGTACTCTATAAGCATTATATTACAGTGTGAATGACCAGAGGTCATGACGCTAGAGTCATGTTTTAAAGGCCGTCTCACAGCTTTAATACTGCCTATCCCTTCCTCTCTCTTCACGTCTTCTTCACCTGCCACAATAGCATCTCGACTTCACTTTCCAATCTGGGTGTGGAACAGAATCTCATGGGTTTCATCCCTGCTATATCTTCCTTTATTTCTGCTTCTTAAAAAGCACATATACTAGTCAAACTTGAGACTTTATCAACTCATCATTTTGTTGTGAAGTCTTAACATCCTCCGTCAGATAACATGTCTTCTTGCGGGACACTCGTGTCTACGAACATGTCGTCTTCTGCTGAGGGAGATACAGAATTTGATACTTCTCACTTTTGTGGTCGATACTACGAAACATGATGGTTTTAATTGGGTCTTTGTGATAACAAGTGCAGGAACTTGTCGTCTGACCGTCTACGTTGGTCACATGCTGTATCATCCGTGTAATTGTAAATACACCTAAGTACTCAATAACTAGATATATTTATGTTGAACGCGGCGAACACCCTAAAACCGCTCTGGAATAATCTCCAGGTGAATCACATGAGCAGAGGAAACGCTGCTTCACTTATGATGGCTATAGTACAAATTTGTCTGAGCATCGCGGCGCAGTATGAGTTGAGTTAAAGATGGAACAATATAAGGACTTTCGAGCCCTGGTGTCAAGATTTGTGATGCGTGTAACTTTTCTGACCATTATACGGGCCGTTCTTGACGTCAGAAGAAATAAAAATTAAATAATTACTCGACACATGTTCCGGACTCCTCGACCTTATGAGCACAGATATACAGAATCAGTGGCGACCACGAGACGGTACCAATTGTGGCGGACATGACTGTGAGAATGACTGACATGTTTCCGGGTTCTTATGTGATCTTAACATCCAGTTTTCAAATAATAGCAGTAGAGTATGCAGAATTTACCATTGTCTTTTTCTCACTCACAATGGCACGGCACAGATTCGCGTGGATGTGTGATTAAATCGTCGAGCGCCAAGACACAAGTGTTTCTTAACTATAGGGAGTCTCGGCACAGCAGATTGTGCAAGATTTACAACACTTCTTTGCGATCGGCGTGTCACAATCCATACCGACCTTACCTACTTTCCCACGAAGGCTCAAGGAAAGAAATGTACCATAATCTCGTGGCCTGTTTACGATTCTACATGTTACCTGCATCCCTCTGGGTGATGACATAGGTATGTGACTTAACACCGTACTAAGACAAAGAGCCACGAAAAACGAAAACATCAGACACCGAGCGGCTAGAGTAGTATCGAGAAACAAACGGCCACCAAAAGGCTGTGGTGGCACATCAGAAAACCAGATTTTCAAGCACATGCATACAAAAGGTTGGTAGCGGAGACATTGCTCCGTCGAAAAGGACCACGAGGGGAGAGATCTCGATGGAGAGCACAGCAGATAGTAAAGGACACCAATCAGCACCAGCAAGCGGAAATGCAGGCGTCGGGCGCAGTTGTGTTTTACTCGCGTCCGGCGGAGTCGGTCACAAGCAAGCAAGTTGAAGAATAAAATGTCCGATTTGGGAAAGCACAAAACACCAAATGAGTGAAGAGTGAGGTAACTATCTGTACCTTAGGGATAAGCGTAATTGAAATGCATGTCCACATAACGTCATTGTTAGCAGATAGCTCTGGCCACGTCACCGCCACACTCCAGGTTACCCCGCTATGTGGCGGCGGTATCAAGCCCGGAAGCGGGGCAGATCTGACCCATCGTGTTGCACGATATCACGGGAAGTGGGTCCGCTGCTCAAAGCAGATGTTGAGCTGTAAACAGCACATCCCTCTCTAATTGGTCTGATCGGTCAGATAGAACCCACTGCGCGATTTCCGTAGCTCGATAGGGGTCAACCCGACCGCCACCGTAGATTGAACAAAACAAGGTTCTTTCAATCAAAGCTGGAATGCTCGTTGTGACTACAATCTACCCCCTGTTTAA
>VYWZ01000104.1:0-24465 GCA_008711595.1 Fusarium xyrophilum | reverse complement strand
CTTTATTATAGATCTTATAGTTATACTCTATAGTAGTGTGCTTCTTTATGAAAAAGGCTACCAGGTATAGCCTTCTTGTTGTACAAAGCGTAGAGTGGTCACAACGAGCATTTCAGCGATGATTGAAAGAGCCTTGTTTTCTTCAATCTATGGTGGCGGTCGGGTTGACCTTTTCAAGCTACGGAAATCGCGCAGTGGGTTCAATCTGACCAGTCAGGGAGGCATGTGCTGTTTACAGCTCAACAATTAATTTATGATGATGATGTTTCCTTGGTGATTGATGAAGTGATGGAGATAGCTTGGATGGGGTTTCTACTGTGATACTCATAGTAATACATACTGCGGCGTTAATATCCAATTGTCTATCTATCTCCTCCTTCTTTATCAATCATCGCGTCGGTGTTGAGTCTGTTGACTGGCCCAGAGATCGTAAGCCACTGTCGCTTACTGGTGTAGTAGCTCCTCATTGATCGAAAAACCCGTAAGCCATCTCTCCACCACGGATTTCGGACTCAGCAGCATCTCAACTGCGTCAGAACAACCAAAGATCGAATCTAACACGCTCCAGTGAGAGAATTAGACCGAGCAACCTCCAACGAAGCCATGAGAGATACAGCAAAGGACGTTTTGGCCGATAGTGAGGACGCAGTCTCTCGAAAGCGGTCCAGGAGCAAGGATGATGACGCTCCACCAGCCAAGCGTCGCGTTCTAACTACCGCGCGGAGAGAGCAGAATCGCCAGGCGCAGAAAGCATACAGTACGTCAGGCCCCATTTATATCATTCAGACTACTAACAAAGCCTTGTAGGAGAGAGAGAGAAAGAAACAAGAGAGGATACGGCTGCGCCGTGGTTTTTGAAGAAGTGGTGTGTGTGCTTATGGGGAGGGAGTATGATAAGATGAATGAGCAGAGTATTGGATGGCAGGTGGTTAGGGATATGATAAGCTCGAGAGGTCTACAGCGGTCGACATCCGGCTTGGCCTAGAGACTATGTCTCTAAAGATATAATGATTGTTATCGTGTATTACAGGTTGAGGGATGAAACAGGCAGAAACAAATGGTATAGATACAGCAGTACAGAAGATACTTACTCCAGAACCGTGGCTAACTCCCTCTCAGTCCATTCCCAAAGCTGCTCCGCCATCTCATCATCCCTCCCCTCCTCCGTCGCCAAACCATGCTCTATAATAGGCTCGTAGTACTCTCCGCTGATAACAGAATCTCTAACCGACGCTTAGAGCTGATTCTCAACCCCCTTTGCAACAGATGTGATCAACATGCATCTGACTACTGCATACAAATACCAGACCATACCCGTCGCCCCCACCAACAACTCCGTATTCACCAGGCCAGGATCGATAGCAGATACCGTAAAGTGCGGATAATTCTTGGCCAACTGACGTGCCCAGAGGATATTGGCAAGCTTGCTTTGGTAGTAGCACTGATAAAGACCAATTGACTCGCCGTCAGTCTTTAGGGTGTCGTAGTTGATGCCGCCTTTGTGGAGATGGACGTGTCCATGAGATGCGAGAGAGATAACTCTCACGTCCGCGTCGGGTACATGTGTTGTTTTATCGAGCAGCGGGATAAGTAACTTAGCGAGCAACGCATGGCTCATATAATTTGTCCCAAACGGGATCTCATAGCCGTCTGCAGTGCGCTTAAGAGGAACAAACATGGTACCTGCGTTGAGTATCGAGACATCAAGTCTTTCCCATTCCGATAGCACGATGCGCGCTGCTTCTTTGATAGAAGCGAATGAGCAGAGATCAAGATGTAAAATTCTGATTGAAGCTGATGGAACAGCGTGCTTGATATCTTGTGCTGCGAGCTGTGCTTTTTTGTAGGTTTCGACCGCAGAGGTAGATGCGCGAAGGATTGTGGTGGGCGAATTGGAGGACGGATTCTTTGCCTAGGCCGGCCGTTGCCCCTGTGACGAGGATAACTTTTCCTTCGAGGGAGGGCATGTCTTTGGGGTGGAAGCCTTGTTCTTTGGATCAGGACGTTATGATGAGAATATGGGCAGGTAACTTGAGCGGTATAACGACGGAAATAAGAAAAGCGATAGCTGAGTAGGACTGGGGGTAAGTTGCTCATGAAGGTCAAGTATAGATGCAGAAGCGGCTGGAGCAATTATTTGTACAAGACATAGCCATATCACGGTCTCGCATTGATACGCATTCTAAGTTTTTAGGAGGAGCCGACACTAGTAGGAGGCTTAGAAACAAGAGTCTACTCCTGTAATGGAAAATGGTACGGCCTTGGCGTGCCAGTCAATCTATTTAATGCTTGTTCACCAACAGACTGAACTGAACTGCCGACTGCCACTCTGACGCTAAGCCACGTTTGCTACTGAAGAGGTCCAATCAGTATCAAGAACCATCCTCTAAGCTCTTTTGAGCAAATGGTACGGGAGAGCTCGAGCTCAAACCATGTATGCTGGAGTCGATATATCAAGGTATTCTTCCAAACCCCCCGTCATCCAACCAGAAACTGGCAGCATGATGTCAGCTTTCACAACCCCCAAACCCTGTCGATATGCCATCGACATGAAAGTCGCTCACGACTGCGAGTCTCGCATCTTCAGCCTCAGCGACATGCACACACACGAAGTATCCCTCCACTCTATACTCTTCGCAGCATCAGCGATCAAAGAAGTCATGCAAGGACTTGAGTTCAGCATATCTACAAGATATCATCTCGGCGAGACGCTACGCTGTATACAACAGAGTCTCCAGGACAAAAGCAGAGCTACTGCTATGGCGACGGTAGGAGCGATTGTTAACCTAGCTCCAGCGGCGTCTAGCTTTGGAGACGTTGAAACTGAAACATATGGATGAGCTATGTCATATATTTTTGAACTTCGTGGTGGAACATCACCTCTTGGAACTGCACCACTAGCAGGGATGAAATATCAAAGGTACGTAGTCCCTGATAAACCCTCTATATAACTAACTTGTACAGGGTAGAGATGTGTCTGTCAATGGCAGAGGGACGGAAACCCCGCCTTCTTCCTGATGTCCAACCTTCGGATTCACTGATGCCAGTATCTGCAATCCGTCCCTCTCCACACTCTACGTTTCCAAATCCTCGAAGCTTGACACCAGATCAACGTTTACTTTTCAACTGGGCCGATTTGCAATATCACAGCCGGCTAGCCCAATGAAGACGCCCTTATCCCACCAGAGCTGTTCCTCTTTATAAGCACGACTCCTCCGAGCAGGTTACTTCAGCCTTCTTACGATGCTCAGTCAACATCTGAGCTTATGAGACTTTGTATGCTGGTGTATATAAAGAGCATCCTCTTCAGTCTGTCGGGAGTGGGGAGGAGAACGTCTTACCTGACAAACAACCTGGAGGCTGTACTTCAGCCATTCGTGCTATTAGGCCGGGAGCAGTCGACTCTCTTGCTCTGGGCGCTGTTCATTGCTGGAGGGTGTATTTTTGAGGACTTTGACCGAGAGTGGCATCGTCGGGCTATTCGCGAGACATGTGAGGCTCTTGGTGTGAGTAGCTGGATGCAATGTAGGGAGGTACTAAGCAGGGTACTGTGGATCGGTGATATACACGATGCGCTGGCACAAGAAGGATTCATGAAAGTGTTTAGGGCTACGTAACAACACTGTCACGCAATGAACTGCGATACAATTCTATCCGAAGTGACATCAATACAACACAAATTTAAGATCAAATGATCCACCTTCATTCATATCAGAATGAGACGTATGATGTGTTAGCCTGAATCTCCACAGTGCCTAGGATCGAAGACATGTAGTGCTGACACTCAAAGCTGACGGAGTTACAGTCTCATCTCCGCCATTCCCCCTCCAGTAATTTTTATCTCCTCCTCATCGCTACATCTAAAAACAGCATACCGTCCCTTCCTTTCCTCTCTCACTCAAGCACCATCATGTCTTTCCTCTACCTCGACCGCGCAACGCACGTCGTATCTCTCATCCCGGCGCTCTTCGCCATCAATCTCCCCACGCGCCCCGAAGCAACCCTCCAATCCTTCCAGTACCCTATCCCAACTGACCCCCAAGTCCAAAAACTTGTTCGTGACCTCGCACGTATCTACGGATGTCGAAATCTCGTCGTTAGCCTTTTGTTCTTCAACATCAGCCTCACTGGGGATAGGAAGCTTATGACCTTTGGGTATCTTGGGGCGCTGGCTATGTGCGTTACTGATAGATAGGCTTGTGGCGAGGAATGTGGTTGGACATGGGGATTGGCAGCATTGGTCGTTTGCGCCGCTTTGTATTGGGTTGTTGATTGGACTGAACTGGTGATTACAACTGAGTTTAGTTTGATCGAGATGGATTCATGGCTATTGGCTTCGAGACGTGGCAAGATGGTTCGCGACGTCTATGAATCACTAAATGTTATTCTCGTTTTCTTATGTCGTCTTACACTTATTTGTTCCACAGATACACTGACGACATACACAATGTACAACGCCATCGAATTCTCTCCATTCCGCGCAACAAGATCAATTCAGCTTCCTCTACCATAACCAGCCGGGCTGTAATTCCCATTCTGTTGCATCTTAATCCACAAATATGTCGCTGCAGACGCCGACTTGTTTTATGCAGCCAAGTTTCAACCGGAGCTATCCGACTCCTCCGCTTATACTCTCATACCCAACACGCCATTAGGATGCGAAACTCTGAAGAAGTCGTAATCGTAATCGCCTGGTATGTTGACCTCCTCAACAGGCGAAATACCAGCAAGAATACCGGTTACTTGATCCTGACACATCTCCAGAGCCTGCTTATCATTCGTATCAACAGTGATCAAGCAAGCCATAATGTCAGATAGTATTTCAACGTCTTCCCTCAGTCCATCCCCAAGATCAACAGTCCAGGATGCAACAGTCTCTTCGAGGAAGAAAGCCAAGGCACTATCATCATTCCATGACAGAGGCCAATCCTCTTCACATTCGTCTGCCTTGTACAAGTTCGCCGCTATGATGAGGAAGCTGAAGGAATGCTTGACTGTTTCCCAGTTGCGGTAAAACGCTTTGCAATAATTTGATTCCTTGTCGAGACTGTAGTGCTTTCTGAGGTATTGTCGAGCGCGAAGGGCTTTGAACTGGATCGGGGGAACTTCGTCTAGTTCGGTAGAGGACTCGGTTAAGGCAGGCAAGACGTCTCCTTGATTGTCGGGTATCTCCGGTGTAAGGTTGGCGAAGATGTTTATGCCGCACTTGTGGGGACAGTCTACAAGAGACAACTGACTAAGGAGAGAGGGATCAGGGCTGCTGCGACCACCGTCGGCATCTGAGACTGAAGGAGTGGGAGACGACATTCTGGGTTATTGACGTGGTACGTATAGTGAGTGGTAATGTGTGCTTTTCGATGACGTATAGTGCTATCGGTGAAATGATTGATGTACTGATGGAGTAGGAAAGGAAAACTCAGCGCGGGCGAAGATGGGTTTTTATACTTGATTGGTTGATTATACTTTGCCTGAACACGTTTATGCTTCACTTGATGTGATCCAAACTTCTATCATGTAAAAGTACAACTGCATTTACTGGCCTTGCGACTGACTCATAAACTTAATCAAGCTATAACCTTTTAATTACTTTAATCCTTCCCCCATATAGCGCTGAATTGGATTATCATCGTGGATGTGTTGGAAGTTCTGATACCCGAGTCAAGTAAATCATGTTAGGATCGCAATAGCACATCTGGCTTCCGACTTCCTTCGGTATTGCTATGTGGATGACTGGTGTGTTGGCTTGATATGTCTCGTCGAGGCGTCATAAGCCTTAGGCATCAATCAACTGCCGCCTATACGGTCAAACTTTGGGCTGCTAACACAGGTGATGAGTAACAACAAGATACTTTGTGCCGCTCTGTATTGGATTGTTGATAGGGTTGAACTGGGGATTAGAACAGTCTCGTCAGACGTACTCAAGTTGGATGATAGATCTACGGCCACTGGTTTCAAGACGGCTCGCATATCCTCAAAGATAAGCTTTATACCTCTCAACGATGAACGCGTCTGTTCTAAGTTCTATCCGCTGGTTTAAGCTCTCAGCCACAAGTCCCAACTGCAAATAACACATCAGCTCATTTGCTTCCCATGATATAATACCCCACGGACTTTTTGCACATGCATGTAATAAGATCAATTGAGCTTCTATGACTTCAAGCACCCAGACCATACAGTTCTTTCTCAAGGATCTTATTCGATAGATTTACCACTACTAGCTCTCTCTTCTTATCCTACTTAGTCAAAGTACTGTGCTGTCGAACCATGGTCCTTATGACCTATAACCCACAACACCTTGTTAGCATAGCGTCTTGAGCACTTGTAACACGCCCATTCCTCTAGCTTCAACTGGCCGAGTCCTTGATCTTCCTCAGGGATAGGATCAACACTATCAAGGCACTTATCCAATCGACTCTCAAACTTCTCCCAACTCGCTCCTTCATCAACGTCGATGGTATATTCTTCCTCTAGAATGTCAGCTAGTCTTCTCAATGCAGACCTTTTCGTCGACCGGAAGATCCTCCAACCAGGCTGAGACAGTTTTCTCGTAGAAAGATTTGAAGGTGGTCTCGTCTTCCCAATCAGCAGGATATTCTTTCTCTCCTTCGCGGTCTTCATACAGGTCGTCCATCATGAACAGAAGGCTATACCGGAGCTTGCCCGCCTCCCAGTCGCCAAAGGATAAGTCTTTATCAGCACCGTAAGCTTTGATTCTCCGGAAGAATTGTCTTGCACGAAGGGCTTTAACTGCAAGTGAGGGACGTTCAATGAGAAATTGTTCGGAGTCGGGAACATCATCATACCAATTTTCGGGGATGAGGAGTGCGGGCTTGGGTTTGTAGGGCTTTGCATCGAGACACTTGCAGGCTGACCATACAGGAGATGATTCATCCTGGAAAGAGGAAGCAGGGCTGCTGCGACCAGCTTTAGAAGCTGTGTCAGAAGCTGTGCCTGAAACAATGAAGCAAGACATTTGGTGTGATGAAGCTGTGTGTGAAGTTGTGTTTGAGGTGAAAGTATACTGTGGTTTGACAAGAAGCAGAGTCCTCATTGTGAGATTTGATGTGAAGTTGGAAAGAATAAATCACGATGGGTAGAAACAAGTATTTATACGCATAGTTTAATAGACTAATTCATACTGCTTGAAAGTTTTGTTCATCTCTACCAGCTGTATTCTCATTGAACTACTCAGTCCTTTGTGTCTCTGCTGTCTAAGATGAACAATTGAAGATGAGCTGTTCCTTGTTCAGTAGTTCTCAAAGAGGGAATGAACACTGCTTGGGGTAAGTGTAGCTGATGTTACTGAATATAATGTACTCTAGATTTGTCAGCGTACAATCAAAACATTTCCCCTGTGGCTTAGTTGGCTAAAGCGTCCGACTGTTATCGATAGACAATCGGGAGATCGGAAGTTCGAGCCTTCCCGGGGGAGAACGAGTTGTGATTCTCTTTTTTGCTTTTCCAGCTATTTCTCTTTCTCAAAACTAATCGTAATTTTTTTATTACTATCTCAAGCATTGACATCAGCTCCATTACGTCTTCTCAGTCTCTACCTGTGTATGTTACTTATAGAGGTTTTAGTTCAGTTGATCCATGAATCACCTGGGTCTCAGACCTTATGCTCGCCAGTGAAAGCTTTAGATGAACCCAGGATGAATCGTTTCTTGTCTTGAATTGGACTGTCATTTCGGTCGCGTTTTCTGGGCTTCAAGATACAGCCCAGAGATAAGGGTAAAGTTAAGCTCTTCCCACTGGAGCGGTCACTTGAAGAAGATCATGTCCTCAATTGACAGGCGTAGACTTTCTGGCCGCCTTTATCCCTCACTATATATATCTCATTTTATTGGTCACTGAGCTAAGCTGAGTGATTTCCTCAGGACTTTTCTTCCAAGCAGTAACACTGTGTGCATGGTCAAAGCCTTCATTCAGCATCTAGTTAACGAATTCGACCCATAGAAATACGCTATATGCCTTGATGCGACTTTTATGTCTTGATTCATCTGCTCCAGCCTCTCTATTATTTACTGCAGTCTTACTGTGTATGTAGGCTCCTAAGTCGTGTCCTCGACTGGGATGATGTTCCATCTCGACCCCTGCCTTTGTCAATGAAGCGGCCCGCTTGTCCCAATGGCAGAATATTGGTATGGGCATCAGATAACCTTTTCTAGGTTACCATTAGTCCGGAGCTGGTTCGAGACTGATTACGGGGTAAGAAGCCGAGAGCCGATTCGCAAGTGGCCAAGAGCATACAACCGCTTACCCGTAATCACATGACCCAAAGTCGTGGTGAAATCATCGTGACCATCGGCAATGTACTTGTTCTCACTCAGTCTTGCAACATACCATACTATATATTAGCCGGCATAGAGTACCGTTGATCTCGATTGAACTTCAACAAGACCATTTACCGGCCTACCTAAGCAATGGCAACTCGCCCAACATTGACCAACGCTTGGAGACCTTCTCGCAGCCTGTTGTCTTGTCGGAGCACCAGATACCTGTCAACTTCCGCACCAAGACATCAGAATTACGATGCCACCGTTGCCAACTTGAACATTGACAAGGATACTAGGGTGATCTATCAAGGTATGAACTCAACTTTTCTGACAGACAGCTAAAGACTAACCGTCAGCCCCCAGGATTTACTGGTAAAGCCGTATGTATTTTAGACCTCGTTCCCCCAGATCTTGAAGCTATCCGACTGAGATAATACGAAAGGCAATTCTCAATGCCAAAGATACTATTGCATATGGCACCAATGTCGTCGGTGGTGTATCCCCAGGCAAAGGTGGCCGAGAGCATCTGGGTCTTCCTGTATTCAATACAGTCAAGGAGGCAAGTCTTCGACGTTGCGCTCTTGATATTTGAGCCGAAGTCATTAATATTCTATAAGCCATGGAACAGGTAAGACCCCACGCGACATCAGTCTTCGTGCCCGCACAGTTCGCCGCTGCTGCTATCATCGAGGCAATATAGGCAGAAGTACCTCTTGTCGTGACTGTGGCTGAGCACATACCTGTACACGATATGATGCGTGTTCACGGCGTGTCCAAAACTCAATCTAAAACTCGCCTTGTCGGTCCGAACCACCCCAGGTATTATTGCTCCCGAGCAGTGCCGTATTGGCATTATGCCGCATAAGCAGTACAAGAGGGGTATTGTCGGTATAGTCTCGAAGAGCGGGACGCTTAGTTACGAAGCTGTTGGCTCAACATCGAATGCTGGACTGGGCCAAAGTCTCGTTGTTGGCATGGGAGGAGATATGATGCCGGGTACGTCTCAGAAACCATGATCTCGATCATACCACCACCACGAACGAGGGTTTCTGGTCAAAGAATTCTGCTCACATTTTGGCTACAGGAACAACACTTGTGGATGCACTCACCCTATTCTTTGGTCATCCAGGAACAGAGGGAGTTATCGTCATCGGTGAGATTGGCGGGGAGGCAGAACTCAGAGCCGCTGAAGCCATCACAGGGACTACAGGAGAATCACGAGGAATCCAAAGCCAATCATAGCAATGGTTGCTGGCAAAACAGCTCCCGAAGGTCGAACCATGGGCCACGCCGGTGCACTTCTGCAATCAGGTGATATCTCTGCTGAAGCCAAGGCGAAGGCTTTGGCAGATAGTGGAGCAGTTGTGGTATCCCATCCTGGGCTCATGGGACAGGTTATGAAAGACCTGCTGTCGTCACATACTAACAAAATCCGTAACGGATTGGGCCCTGAAGTACCATTTCCGAATCCCACGCAGGAGCTACGAGAATGGGACTAGGAGAATATGTAACCTGATTTGTAATCTGCAGGTTCTAAGAGGTTGGATAGTTGCCCACGGCGCCCAGTGTGGATGGCGTTGAGTCTTAGTATTCAGTTGCCAGAGTGGAAATACTGCCAGACCAAGTATGGGTACTGAATGACTAAAGTGATGATATATTTCCTGATGATATCAAGCTGCTTTGAAGATACTCAGTTGAGTACTTCCATGACATTGAAACACAATTTGGTGTATAAGAACAAGGTCGAGTCATCAGGACTTTGAAAGCTGGACGGCCTTCTTAACTGCCTCTCCAAACTCAGACTCAACATGGAATCCGAGATCTGCATCCTCCAGCTATTGGAAGATTAGCAACGAACCTGCAAGTAAATAATAAGAACACACAATTTTTAATCCCTCAGCTGAATTGGTCCCCTGCAGCCGAACAACAAGCGGCACATGCAATGGTCCAAGCTCCCCCCTCGCCCTTAGCAGTGTCTTCGATATCGACACCGCCACTTCTTGAGATGAGAACAACAGGGGGGTACCGTTCACGATCGAGGGCTATGGCGAGATATCACTCCTCGACGCATTCTTCAAACTCTGCGACCAGCACCTTTTCGACCAGGATACCGTCTCCTGAAGTCTGCCCGGTCCTGAGGCGATGTCCCAGCATCTGAGAGGATATATGCTCGCCTTCTTCCGGGAGCTTTACGATTTTAACACCGCCCTGGAATCCATTGTCAGATGTGCCTTCACCTCTACCGCCCTTGAGAATTTGTGATTTGATGACGCATTTTCCACCTGGAAGACTGGTGGTCAGCATAGTAGGTTGATTGAAAGAAGGGAGATGACTTGACTTTACCATATTCACGCATGATTACCGGCACCTCAGCAGGGTTGATTGCTACTTTTCCATTCTGAACTGGGATGCCGAACTTGGTAGATCAGCTTGTCTTGTCATAAAATTCCTTTGTATCCATAAACTTACCTCCCTTGAAAGTTGTTTCGATTGATGCTCTTGTAGAGCAAGACCTCGGCGCTGATACCTCGTAGCGAACTGAGCAAGGTCAGCGAATCACAGAGTTCCTTGTATTACCGCCAATGATTCTCACTTTGGGCTTCCAAAGCTTTCTTGTGATTTGTCGTGCTGCCATTGTGATAACGTGGTTGAGTGTGGTATTCAAAGAATCGATTCCGCTAGTGATAACGATGCTACAACGAGAAGTCACCCTTTCGGATGCTTCAAGAGGTCCAAGCCGCCATTACTCTTTACTCTTGAATGACGCGGACGAAAGAAAGTCTCGTGGCTCGCGACCCCTCCAACAGCGGATAAATCGTGGATAACCCAAGACTATAACAACCCGTCGGCTATACCGACCCTTGACTACATTTCCCCACAATCCTAAAGCTAGACTCCAGAGAATTGCGTTGAGTAATGGATGGACCTTACTGCAGCCAAGACAGGTACACAGGTAGCTAGGTGCTAGGTGCTAGATCGACCTAGAGAGGCTTGAATCAGCAAAGACAAATCAAAACCCGTCATCGTCATCGTCTCAATCTTCCTCCTGGTCTCTCATTTATCTCAGTGTTCTGCATGCTTGTCCATGAGCCCGTCCACTGTATCAAATGCTCCATCTCTCCTAAAGGCAAGGGGCCATACGGTTTAGATATCGGTACTATTCCGGTCCACACAAAGTTTCATCATGCATACAGAAAGGCCTATAGGCTATGCTATGGCTACCTCGGTACTGCGAATCTTTTACCCGTTCATCGGCTAGACTCATGATTGAATGAAGTATTGCGCAGAATTAGCCCAGCGTCTGTCGAGGCAAGTCAGACGCTTCCCCTCCATGACCTCATATGGTTCGACTCCCAATATCTGTCGTTGTCCATCATGAAGCCGGTCGGCAACGCTGGATTGAGGGTGTAAGATCTGGAAGCCTTTGCTCTTGCAACGAGCATTTTCGGAGAGGTTTATTGACATGGATGCCGAACTACTTATGTAGTTCGTGATTCCAACACGTTCAAGGCAAATTCGAGTGCCAGACCTTCTTCGCAGGCGTGTATTTCATAAAAGAGAATACAATAACCAGGTCGATGATAATGTTTGTCGAGATGATGAGAAACCAGAAAAACCAGCTCATCCAGCCATCAACTAGTCGTATCAGTGTCAGGGCGAATGACGTTTTGCTCCATGATGCAGATAGAACTCCGAAGATGCCAAATATTGTTCGGGGAAGGGCGACTGTCTGACACGCTGACCGTGTTTAATTGCCCGGTCCGGCTTCCTTCAACCGCTGGGTCTCCCTTGAACAGTAAATTCGGTTACAACTGAGCGTTCTCAGCTGAAGGAGCATAATCAGAATGCGCGTCGAGTCAAGATGACTAGATATTTGTGAATACGCTGTCTCACGGGCGACAATGTCTCAGTGGGCACGAGTCAGTCACAGTGCATTCAAGCCACTGTCACGGAGCTAACCTTGCCATAAACTGAAAAGTCCATCGTACCTACCAACAACTCTCCGAATATCAACTGCACTACAATCCCTTGTTGGTTGGTGCTTGGATCAAAAGAGAAAACTTGATCAATGTCGACGCCGTCCCTGACACGTTGGGTGCAGTAGCATGAGGGATCGACTTGGAGAGTTTTTAGACTTATAAACTGCTTGATCTGATGGGGTGTGATGGGGCGTCGCGAGGAGTTGTGTCTACCACGTACTCTGTCAAAGTACAAACTGAGGTGCAGCAATGTCTTCTTTGTTTGTGGGTTGAGGAACTCGAGGAACTGCGCAGCTGGGATCAGAGAGACATAATCGCGCCATCGACCACTGCCAACACCGACATATTTGAACGTCTCGAGGTTCTGTGCCGCCCCGAGTATTCGCTCGAGTGCACGAGTTTGCCAACTACCTGTTATGACCGGCCCCAAACCCTGAATCTGGATCTCCGTGATATTTGACACACCAGCGCAGAGTTCCTGTATGGCTGAGTCGCTATTCTGATGAGCGGGTTTCTCGCCAGGACCTCGCAAGATCAGCGTCCGAAGACGGGGAGCACCTCGCAGAAGAAAGATTGGCTCTGGACCCCAAAGACTGAACTTGGTGCATTCGATCTTGTCGAAATCAAGATATTGAAGCCTGGGCAAGAATTCTACATGCTTTCGATTCTCCAACAGCGAATAAAGAAGTTCAAAATGCCTCGTATGCTCCGTAACTTGATCGTCCGAGATTTGTATCTTGAAGCGTTCTATGCTAGAATATAAGGCCATGGCGAGACTCGTTTCGGTATCGACGACAGAGAATCGTGTCGTCTCAGTCCATTCGCGATTGAGTGATAGCCTATCAGCAAATCGCGTGAAAAGAGCAGAGTCGTCCACTATAGATGAGCTCTTGGGTGTCGACAGCGGCAAGCGTAAATGCTTCACCACACGCGCCAATCCTGGCCGGCAATCAAGTACTCGGAAGAAATAAGTCGACGGAAGACGAGGACCGAGACTGTGGAACAGGATTGGCATCGCAATTGAGCGAAGGTGTCTGCATGTTTGCGTCAAGGCCAAAAGGACCTTGACAATTGCTGCATTGTCCCCATCTTCAATGTCGGTGTTGCAATGAGAGCAGAAATAGGAGATGATGTGACTGACAACCTCGGGAGGTAGAATCTCAGTGATCGTCGGATTAGGGTCAGGAACAGTTTCCATTATGGCTGCTGATGGAATTCAGGTTTTGCAGAGGCGGGGTTTGTTAACTTATTGAGAAAGCAATAAAATTATAAAGGATGAATAAATTGCGGGCTTACTATGCTGAGTTTATGTAATCAGTAGGCATCTTGAGAAGGTAGTAGTGGCAAGAGTGAGAAAATCTTGATAACAAAGATACCTCAGCTTTCACCTGCACTGACTGGCCTATATGAACCAGGTGACTTCCTGCCGTAAGTCCATCTTTGCTAAAGTCCTAGCTTGCGTTATAAGACTCTTGAGATGCAACTAGATCAACCTTGCGCTTTTGTCGCTGGCCTCCCCTTCCAAAGTGCTGAGCGTTAATCTGTAGCAAACGCTTCGAGCTCGAACCCTCTGGGTGAGCTTCTTGAAACTTGGCAGTGATTTCTTCTGCCGTAAAGGTATCCATCGGCCTCGACTCGATTTCCTTTTGGAAGAAGAGAGCGTACCCTCGTGTATTATCTGTGCCTTTACTTGCCTTGGAGTCGCCTTGGTTACTAAGTGCATGTCTCGGAATGGTCCTCTCTGCACTAAGAGATTTAATTAGTCGCAGAGACCTGAGCCACGCTTCTGCTATTGCCGGGTCATCGAAGTCAGCGAGCCAGATATGCATCCCTCGGCCGTATGCGACATCGCCGGCAATCAATATTTTGATGGATAGGATCCAAAACATAGTCTGCTCAGGGCTGTCTCCGTTGAAAGAACCAAGAACTTAGAAGATGAACGATGGCGTCCCCCCGGAAGCAGAAAGAAGGTCGACGGAAACGCCTTTAGGATTCTTGGTGAGCTGGCAATGTTTTCGTCACCTATTGCTGATTTCCAGAAGGCAGTATACTTCTTTGATAGCCGAGTTGTCAATTCTTTAGTCTGAGCAATTACACACCTTGCCCTCGATGATATCATTGATCAAAGCCATTGTCTTCTCGATAGCATATAACTCAGCCTCGAGAAAGCTCTCCAAGATGATGTGAGCAGCGGAATAATGATCCAGGTGGAAATGCGTGGCGAATATCGCGACTAATGGCACACTGGAGTTGGAGCGGATCCAGGGTACAAGCTCGTTTGCTTGGGGATGGTCAAGGGTCCATCAACGAGTACAGATGCTTGACTACCCACGATCAAAGAAGACACCATATCTTGAGCGATGCCATAGCCAATGCGGGTTTCGACTCGAAGCCGTGCAGCCATCATTGTTGACCTAAACAAATTGTACGGCTATGAGGTGTAAGGAGGCTCGTCGAGACTGCCCCGTACCTGTGTTATTATGAAAAATGCATCTTCCCCATTCATCCCACTCGTTTATCATGAACCATGTCAGTCAGAAACTTTGTGAATGGACCAAGCGACCCAAAATGTCAGTTTCTTAGCATTGAGGTGTTTGTAAGGATAATCACCAACATTACAAGCAGTAGTAATAAACACTTGACGCTTGACTGATGATGCTGGCAACAGATAACTTTTCTACTTTCGAGAGCCATATAGCCTCCAACAGTATGTAGCAGAGGGTATAATGGCTCATGACGCCTGGCCGTACACTTTAAAAAGGGTATGAGAGCTGAACATACTCCATTATAGACTTACTAGAAGAACCTGTCTACACGCATTTCATCACTGTGTGTAACCCATCGAGTCAAGATTCTATATATTGCCTGCCTATAGCTTAGCTCCAACTCCAGGGTCTCGAACCACCACGTTCCCACTACCGCTCGAAGCTTGACCTTGCAGCTTGCGCCTTGAGATCTTACCAGCCGGGCTCTTCGGTATCGTAGAGACAAGCTCAATCTCTCCAAGCCACTTATATCGCGCCTTTTCCTTCCTCACATACTCAAAAATATCCTCTGCCGCTTCAACCGGCCTTGAGACTCCAGAAGACTTGAGTACTACAAACGTCTTAGGTCTTTCACCTGCCCGCTCATCAGGAATACCGCATATCGCAACATCATTGACGTGCGCATGTCCGAGAAGAAGGTCTTCGAGCTCTGCTGGCGCAAACACCATGCCTTTGACCTTGATGATCTCTTTCAACCTGTCAGTGATGGCTAGCATCCCGTCATGATCGAAGTAGCCTATATCACCAGTATGCAAGAAGCCATCCTTGTCGAATGTGCTTACGGTTACCTGGGGGTTGTCAAGATAGCCCATTACCACTTGTGCTCTTTGAGCCCAAATCTGACCTTACTTGCCAACGTCACAGTCCTCACCGGTGTCAATATACACAATCCGTACCTCTGTTGATCCTACCGACATCCCGACTCGATCGGCGTATTTACAAGAATACTTGGAAGGGAAATGCGATGTAATTGTTGAACACGACTCGGTCGTACCGTAGCCCTGCTTGAAACCGGCTCCAGGGAAGGTTTTCTCAAGAAGAGTTAAAATCTCTCGAGACAGAGGAGCTGCGCCAGATGAGAATCGTTCAACGTGAGATAGATCGTACTTTGAGAGGAGCTCCGGTTCTCCTACTAGTCTGATCATTATCGGAGAAACAATGGTAACTTCCCTGATCTTGCTTTCGGAGGCAGTCTTGAGCAGTGAGTCCGGGGTGAACTTGGGTAAGACGCAAACGTTAGCGTTCAGGTGAGTAGGTAGGTGTAGTTGATGTACTATACCCGAAATGTGATGAAAATGGCAATGCTGCCAGGATGCGATTCGGATTAGGAAGCGTGATGTCTGCGGTTTAAATGCATTGGGGGTTCACGCTAGCGTGCGAGATCATGACTGCTTTTGGAAGACCGGTCGTACCGCTGCTAAAGCAGAGAAAAGCACAGACGTCCCGGTTTGTCTTTCCATCCATGACTTGGAGTGCAGGAACCTCCACAAGAACCTTTGAGCTTTGGAGTATCTTTTGGATGCTCATGACGCCTTGCCTAGAACCTTGGAGCAGAAGGACATTCTTGGGCGGAATGCCTGCCTTTTTGGGTGCCGCGCTGGCCATATCAAAGTTATCGGCCGCCGCAAAGATGACTTTAGCTTTGCTAGTTTTGAGACTGTAATAGAACTCCTCAACGGTGTACTCGGGTGATACGCCGCAAGCCACTGCCCCAACACGAACGGCAGCCAGTGTCGCTACAGGATACCAAATGGAGTTTTTCGCAAATACAATAACGGTGTCATTCTGAAGGAAGTTGTGGCTGGTAACGAGAGCAGATGATAAAGCCGTGGCGTGATTTTTGAGAGATTGGAAGGTGATGTGCTCTTTGGTGACAGCGTCAGTGAGGCCTGGTGTCAGAAGACAGAGGCTTGGACTCTAGAAGCCAGGATTAAGCGGTCAGCTTGGGAGAGACTGTAAATAAGGTCAGCGTTAAGTATATGACCATATGGGAGATGATTTACATGATATCTTGGCATTCTGCGATTGGTAGATCATGTTGGTTTGCTGGACCTTGAACTGGTGTATGCCCGAGGGCGTAATAGAAGGCAAGTATATGGACTGATTTGAGAGATTTTAAGCTGCCGGTGACTCGAAATTGAGATGTCAGCGTCCGAGAGCCGAGGCTGTAGTGGCAAAGCTACGTTGAAATGCAAATCCCTCGGCGCCACGGCGCGGCATGCCTCTAATATCAGTTCCGCTTAGTGTTGGAACATCAGTGCGTAAGGCTAACTAAGCTTTATTAGTTATAGCTATTCGAAATCGAAATATATCATGCCATTCAATTTACTACCTACAGGAAGAGATGGATTCAAGAAGTAGATGTTATCTATAGTTCATGATTCAGATTACCCTCCAAGTATCCTTGAGCAAAAGCCATCCGGTATGGCTCTCTCAATTGACTACACCTGGACAACGTCATGCCGCAAAAGCACAAAGAAGTCCATATAGCTCTGGTTGCTGCATCTTCCTTCTTCTGAGAGAAATCCCATAATAGTGACATCCGCATTTGAGACCACGGTCTCTTTGTCCGTGAGAATATCGACATGGCTTGATTCCGACATTGCCAGATCGACGTCTATACTCTTAGTTTGGGCTTGTTTAGGGGATCCTTCTGATATCCGAGCTTCAATCGATGTATCTGCAACATTTGTCGAGTCCATACCCTCACCTGGAGAACCCACGTCATGTCCGAATTTTGCCTCCGCACTGCTCAGTGCTCTCCTGGTCTTCCAGACAATTGGCCACATCATCTTCGAAATCGCTGCATGTTGCCGTACGTCGCAGTGGCTGCCCCGAAGGTCCGTCTATATCGAGAATATTGCCGATCTGCAAGCCTATGCAATTCAGCGACACGGAAAGCTTGAAGGCCTTGGACCTCAGCTGCAGCATTTGCGCTCGCAAATCTCGGGCTTCACGTAGCGGCACTCTATCGCCTTCGCTCTCTGATACTGCGTTGAGCTTTGATCGGTCTTGTAGCTCCTTGATGTACATCGACTTGCGTCGGCGGAAGTTCCTTTGTGAAAGGCGGTTCCGTAGGCGCCTAGCAGCAGGGGTCCGTCAGTAAGACTTGCGAGTAGACATCGTTGACAGCAACCTCAACCTCTCTGGGATGCTTGACTTTTGGTGGTTTCCTTCTGTTTCTCTGGGATGCACAGAGACAGATTCAGCATTTTGCGAGGCCGAGTCATGTCGCGTGTAATGTGTAACGTGCAACGTGTCAAGCTCCAGACTCTTTCACAGCCGACAAAGCAATCTCATCAAAGATTGTTTCTATTCAGAGATATACGTTTTCTGAATTGACTTCAAATCACATGAAGCACTCAGATTCTCCAAGCCGAGGCTGCTCACAATTCTGCAAACCCGGCATATTGCGTGGCGTACGCAGGGTACGTGTTGTGTAGCCCCACGGGGCGGGCTCAGCGGGCTCAGCGGGCTCAGCGGGCTCAGCGGGCTCAGCGGTCTCAGCGGTCTCAGCGGTCTCAGCGGTCTCAGCGGCTGACAGATTTGAAGCTGCCGTGGCAGGACAAGAGGTGGCTTGCCGGGCTAACGCATACGCTTGGACGAGATTGGAACTGTCGACCCTGTAGAGAGTAGTTCAAAAAGAGAGTTGTAACTTGATCGGGACGACGGCAGATACCAAACAAGACACGGAGTTATCGTCTTGTATCCCGACAGCTTAGCATCGTGTAGCTGTCGAGAGGCCAACACGCACCAGAGGAGGCAACCATCTGTTGCTATTACTGTACCAGGCGAGGTACGGAGTCGTCGTCTCACTCGCCAACTTCGGCCGAGTACCCCGCATTCCAAAGGGATCTGCTCCAGGGGCTTCACACGAACCGGATAAGAGCTTGCCCAAATAAGGGCTAGTGCTACTATGTGTCCTCGGCACTCACGGAGCTCTATCCGTACGCTTGCTTGTCATCGCGAGACCAGCCTCGGCTGCTGCTGATTGTCCACTAACGAAGTTAAGAAGTGTCCTGGGCCCTGGGGGTTGGTGGGGCAAATATGTGCTCTTTAAGCTTAGCTTTACTTATCCAGGGCTCAACTGTACTGTATATTAATAGATACATAAGAGCTAGCTATAAAAATAGAACTATTTTAAATACTAATCATGTCGTTGTTGAAAAGAGTAGATAGCTAGTGAAAACAGATCCTCCAGACACATAAAGATCGCTTTCAACTATTAATGTTTATGAGCCAACTGCATCATACCGAGCTTTCCCTCTCCCCGCACGGGAGCTACGAAGTCTGGGGTACCTCTAGAGAACTGCTTCTCCACTTGGCGGCGGCCGCCGGCAGACAGCCAGAACCTCCGCGCGTCCCAGAGCTCTCTCCTTCACATCTGAAGTCAACTACCTACTCGACATGGCACCGGACAGCACATCTTCTCCTCAGGCCCTCGGTGTCTTGACCACAACGTGCAACGATGTGAACCTCAGTCGACGCGAGAGAAAGAGGGCCAGAGATCGCATGTCACAGCAGGCATCCCGCGCAAAGACAAAAGAATACATCGCCCATCTCGAGAGGAGCGTCGCAAGGCTCACAGAAGCCCAGAGCAACAATGCGCCCAATGTTTCTGGACAACTACGACAGCAATTCGACGAAATTGCCAGCCTGAAACAAGCTTTGGCGCAAATCGTCAAGTTTGCAACCAACTCGATCTCCAAGCACCATGGTCATGACGACGTGGACGAGACCATTCGCTCAGCGTCACGACCGCCTAACGAGACAGGCTCTAGACATGTCCCAGGTGCGTGCAATCCGGCATGCCACCCGCATCAAGAGTCACTCGACCGTCTGTACCCAGCCCTCGATCTCAACTGCGGCGACAAACAGCGCGATTATTTCCAAGTGCTCAGCCAAGCGCTCGTTACTATCGAGAGCGACGCGAGCGGGCACGCCTTCTTGGACCCCGAGGTCGACGACGACATCAACATCAGGGCGGTGCTGGATGGTTGGGATGCTGCGAGGGCAAGGAACCCTTTCGACGTCGGCTGGCTGATGTTACAGACTGTTGATGAGGGATTCCTGTGGCGCAGCGGAGCAGTGGAGAGGATTGCGATGCTCCGGGTTATTCGGTCAATGCTCATGGTATTGATACCTGCCCAACATGACCCGAGTCTGTGCTAAGAGGAGAAATAGGCCGAACTCAACCCTCAGCTTCCACCGAGCAGGAGACCGCCCGCTTACATGAACCCAAGGTGCGCAATAGGCAGATCCCCTCGTCCATGGGCCATTCCTCACCATGACAAATAGTCCGTTGCAATCTCAGACGGAACATTCAAGACTTGTCGATTACTTCGTATGGTGAGCACTCCCCGGCCAGCCTGTAAACTCAAGATCACGTCCTTCTGACAGATCTAGGCCCGAAGTACGGGACTACCTCATCCTTTTTGGCATAAACTACGCGCCCGAGAGTCTCGCGGCTCAATTCGCCAGCGATATTGCATTCAGATGGCCATATGACCTGAGAGACACGTGCAGGTATCAGCCCGCGAAAGGGATATATAGCTTCTCCAAGGACTTCAATCAAGCGTACAGGAATCTAGACTCGTGGTATATGAAGTCTACCGTGGTAACAACATACATACCACCGTTACCGTCTTATCTGTTGTACGCTGGGTCAGATCATGATGACTGGCTGAAAGACATAACTGGCGAGTCTTAGGTATCTCCCTGATTCTGCTTGTCATATTGGGGAAGAAGGAGAACGGGATTGGCTACGGTTGACTGCAATACTCGATGAGATCCCTAAATAGTACATACAATGGTGATTTGATATTTACAAAATGCATCATCGTGTCCCTGATAGCCGGACAGAGACTGTCTTGATGGTCGTGTAGCTCTCCAGCACAGCCGCTCCCAACTCGCGACCAATCTCCGCTTTCTTTATATCCTCCAAACGGAAGCTGATGATGAATAGTATTGTACCTGGCGCGAAGTAAAGTCAGCAAATGACCATCGTTCTGTCGGTGAGTACGAACCTGATTGACCCAAACGGTGCCAGCCCACAGCCCAGAGGAGATTGGACACGTTGAGAGCACGATCGATGTCCTTGGTATGTACACCGCTGGCAAGACCATGCGAGGCTTCAATCGCAGCTTGAACAACTTCATCCTGGTGTTTCAAACTTGAAGACAACGCATACCGGCCCAAAGATGTCATCGTGCATGATCTTCATATCGTGAGAGGCACTAGAAGGCAGAAAAGATGGTCGGCTGGATAAGAAAGCCCTTTTCACCCCAGCGAGAGCCACCAGCCCCAATCTTTGCGCCATCGTCCACACCGCTCTTGATGTATATACTCACGATTGGTCATGGAAAAACGTAAAAAGGCATGATTGACACGACTTGATCTTTGCCTGCCTGGTGAACTACCCCCCGCTGGACCGAGGCAGCTGGTAAAACATAATCTCGACTGAAGCTATGGTTTGTCACACTCAATACACTACAATTTACAATTGCCTTGGACTGAGAAGTCGACATATTTGCCTGATTGACTGCTTCTTTCAAAAGGCAGTCTTTTGGGAAAGCTCAGAATTTGGTTGACCTACAAAGTCAGGAATAAAACACCAAGCACATCTCAATGCAGCCCATTGATCTCAAGGCAGTTCCACTTTCCTTGAAACGTAGCTTATAAGAAGGATCGCTTCCATCATGGCCGTCAAGGTACCCGAGATCCCCAAGCAGTACAGAGCTGTGGTGTACGATAGCCCTGGCTCGATCTCCACCAAGATCATGAGGTTGGACACGCCGGAGCCAGGGTCAGGTGAGGTACTGATGAACATGTAAGCTACCTACAAGATCAAACCGAGTCGAGTAGCGTATCGACCTACGCAGGACGCATTCTGGTGTTTGTCACTCGGACTTGGCCGTCAGGACCAATGGCGTATGTATCATTGTCCCTACACCTTTACTCCCAAACTGTTACCAAGGCTGATTCTACTTCAGTGGACATCGCTCCCTGCTCCGACACCCAAGGGCCAGGTCGGCGGCCATGAAGGTGTCGGCAAGGTTGTGGAACTAGGACCGGGTAGAGTCCACCGGCATCGAGATTGGAGATCGATCGTGTAGGCGTGAAATGGATCGCCAGCTGCTGTGAAAGATGTGGTATGCTATCACCCGAGTCTCGTACCTACTCAAAGCTAAGCTGGTCTTGCAGAACCTTGCATTGTCCGCGAAGATGGTCCGACTGCTTCGATCAATAGATCTCTGGCTACTTCGCCCCAGGCACCTTTCAACAAGCCGTCATCGGAACAGCGGCATCTGTGACGTCTATTCCGGAAGCACTAGACTCGGCTATAGCTGCTCCGATGCTCTGCGTTGGGGTGACGGTATACGCTACACTGCTTCGCAGCCAGGCAAAAGCAGGTGGCTGGGCTGTCATCGCTGGGACGGGAGGCGGCCTGGGTCATCTAGCATGTCAGCCAGGATCTGGGGCTCTAGACTTGCGCATCACTGGAGTCGATGACAGCAGCAAGGCTGACATAGTGCATAGCTCGGGCGTAGCGCACTTTGTCGATGAGAGGGGCTTCTCAAGCGGCGAGGAGATGACGACGAAGATCAAGAGTTTGACTGGGGGCCTTGGTGCTCACGTGGTGACTGTGTGCACGGCATCACCAAGAGCTTATGCGCAGCCTACGAGTTTGTTGCGGTTCAACGGAACTGTGGTTTGTGTAGGAATGTTCGAGGGTGATGAGGTGCCGATTGCGGGAGCTAAGCCTGTGCAGATGATTGCACAGCAGTTGCGGGTTGTAGGATCTGCAGTTGGGATTCAGCAGCATGCCATTGAAGTTCTAGACCTTGCTGCTCGTGGTATCATCAAGCCACACGTGGAGGTTCGCAAGATGCAAGATTTGACTGGGGTGTTTGTAGATATGAAGCAGGGAAAGCTTTATGGAAGGGTCGTCATTGATCTGGCTTGATCAAATTGAGTTCTGTGTTCTTATCCGTATATGTATCTTGAATAAAATTAGTACTGGCATAGAACTACTTAACAAGCGCAAGAGGGATATTATTCACAATAGACTCCACGGGGAGTGCTAGTAAGTGTAATCCCTGAGCTATGAGGTAGATGTGTCATTTGCAGTCGAGACTTGTGGCTAAGAGCTTGAATCGGCACAAGGAACATAGCAAATGCATCAAGGTGTACAAGGGCCGATCTTGTGGACAAAGCACCATGGCTAGATGGCCTCGTATTTCGTGTAGTTCAAGTCAAGACGAATGTATGCGATAATGTGTCTATACAACCAAAGAAACTTGGATCTGAAGGAGAATTGGTGCATAGAAAATGCCAATGTCTGCCATCCCCTCGCATCGAAAGCACTGCAGCCAATGTGAGTGTTTACAAAATCTGCTTCAGCAAAGAACCCCCGGCGATGATGATGGACGGAGATTGCGGCTGTCAATCCCGCCAAAACTGTTACCGAAACAAGCTGCCGGGTACTAAAAAGCTTCTCCTCCGCAACACGGCCAATACGCTCTTTGCCAGAAGGAAGATTCTGAACCTCATCTCCCTCGAGTTCCTAATCCGACCAGTCAACCTTAGCCAGCAATTCCTGGTACTCCACCACAGTCTCGCTCCAATTATTAGTGACAAGTCCGCTGTCAGTCTTGTACCAGCTGCTGCAACTCGCGTCAGCCAAGGTAGAGCTTCCCGAGCTCCTCTGGAGGTCTTTGTTCCATTTCTGGACGCTCAACGCTTCGGGCGCGACAGATAGCTTCCCCCCTCCGGCTCTGCTGTTCAAAATTCTTGTTACCAATGGGACGAGATATCTGGCTTGAGCTTCAATCATGAGAATGATGGAGCTATGCCCCAGATTCGTGTTTGGTCCATAGAGCATTTCAAAATTTGGGAAAGTATCTACCGTGACGCCGTAAAGGGCAGATGCACCGTTTTCCCATTTGGGAACACAGAGTTTGGCCACCCACTCCTTGCACATGAATCCCGTGCAGAATATCTTTGGCTTGGAAGCCGGTCGCGAAAATGACAAGGTCAAGATCTATCTCATTGTCTTGTGATTCTTCTCTCACAACGACGCCGGTATCAGTCATCCTGTCGATGTGTTGTGTCTCGAGGGTAACATGCGGAAGCCGTAATGTTGGATAGTAATCGTCGCTGAGTAAATGCGCTTACATTCAGGCGGATAGTTTGGTGCCAATTTCTGCCATAGATCTGGGCGGTCAGGGAGCTGAGTTACGGAAGGCGATAGGGCTNNAATTTACCAGGTTCAATTACTGTAGCGCTTACCTAAGGAAAGGTAGGGACTACACGCAATCACGTGGGGTTATATAACCTCGTGATAATTCATCTCTGAATGTGGCTTTGGCTTTATTTTCGATCTTTAAAATAAATATATCTTTAGCTCTAGTTATTACTTAATAAAGTTATAAGCCTAATACTTACTAATAGGTAATATATTATAGTTAGCTAGTAGAGAATTAGCTATATCTTCTATAAAGTAAAGTTATATAGGAAATCCTTATAAATCTAGGTTAAGGAGGAATTAAACTATAATCTATTCCTCTAGATTAGTTAGTTTCTATAACTTAGGGATATAATTATATTATACTTAAATCCCTTATTATTAGCGCTATAGCTTTATTTTTCTAACCTTATAGA
>VYWZ01000103.1:0-27111 GCA_008711595.1 Fusarium xyrophilum | reverse complement strand
TGTTTTCTTCAATCTAAGGTGGCGGTCAGATTGACCTTTTAAAGCTATGTCAATCTGACCAATCAGGGAGGGATGTGCTGTTTACAGCTCAACAGATACCGAATGGAAAAGATGACGATCGCTAAAAAAAGTCGGCGGGCACTTGATCGGAACGCGTCTCAATTGCGGTCGATCTGCCGCATCGACTGTTGTCGAGAACCTCTTCAATCAGACTCAGCTCAGGTAGTCAACGAAAGGACCTTTGACGTGTCAATTCACGACTCACGCATTCCAAGACATCATGGAATCACATGAACATAACTTCTCCTGAAGAAACTGCGGTGCAGAACCCTTTCCTCTGATTCCGAACAATCCCTGTAAATTCTCGGAATGTGGAGTTTTGCTTGCCGGGTAGCTGTAATGAAGAATCCGCGCAGGTCTTTGCAAATCCGGAGAGCACGAACAGAGAAAGGAGAGGCTTTCAAGTTTAGCAAACCCGGTTATATCATCTTGACAAGGTAATTCACTTATAAACCCTTTCTTTCTGACTTTGCTGTTGCTGAGTCGACTCAATAGAGCTGACACTGACGAGAGACCACCAGCTGAGAGCAAGGGCCAAGGGGAAATATGTTGTTATTGACATGTGGGCAGCAAGTCCTCCAGGTTCATCAACAGAGATAAGATGCTGATCAGGGAAAAGATGGTTTAGCCGGACTGTAACGGGAATTGCTAGGGGGAGGCCGGCGGTGACATGGCCAGGATGGATATTTACTCTCTATGGCTGGACATGGCGTGATTTGATCTACCCTGGTAGAATGTCACCGCCGTGATAATTCCGATGGAAAAGTCAAAAAAGTACTACAGAGTTCAGGTGATCGACCTAGTTAGTTGTGGATCTGGGGTATTCCCATCGTCAATGGGAATACGAATGTACGGAAATGGAGATAAAGTTCACAGGGGTTGCATGTTACAATGAAATTTACAACTTCACTTCTTGGTTCGACATCTGAAGAACTCGTGAGGCTGCAAAAACACGCACCTATCAACTTTCACGGAGTAGTGATAATGAAGCAGATGCACAGGGATCAAAGTGCCGTATGCCGTATGCTTGTAGCTCAGCCGTCATTGGCAAAGAGGACGTTGCATCGGGATTCCATTTGACGCGCAATATTCGTGATGATATCCGGTTCCTGAACAGATGTGCAGTGGCTCTTACTGGCGACAGTTATCGATCGGCTAAGCAGGGGTTGTATGCTGGTCGGAGCTAGAAAAGGCCGCGAACCAGGCCTGGATTTCAACGGTTGCAGTTGAAGACACTAGTAGAAGTCACTCTCTTGGAGGCATGTGGATTGTCAAGCTTGAAACGCCGAGAGTATCAATTGCACCACGATATTGCATATCAAGACGCGAGATTTAATTTCAACACTGGCGTCATTGCAAGAAGTCTGCAGCGCCCCTAACTGATAGCAGAACCCGTAATAACACTAGTCTCCATCTCAAGTAGATTATCCGGACCGATGTCTCTGCCCATCCTCACAAAGACTGACTCGCAAACTCCTCCCCAATCCATAACAAACCCCGTTCACCCCGTCATGCACCCCGGATCTAATTCCCAACCAGGCCAGCCGAGGTTTCAAGACCCCTTCTCTTCCCCTCACGAACCCAACTACCGCCCTGCCAGACCATCCTCAATCCGCGATAGCACTCCCATGGTATGGTCGGGGGTTGCTGATCTGGTAGGGATCAACGGCGTCCTGCTGCTTGAGGAAGCATCCGCGTATTTGCTCAAAGTCATCACAAGGATCACCCGCAAAACACAAGGAAGGGCATGGGTTTTGGTAAACGTTTATGCGGGAGACGGATATAAAACAATGTTGTCCGCCGGCCTCGTTGTCTTGCTTGGTTTTATTCCCCAGGTTCTCAGCGACACCTTGACTGATATTTGTTTACCGCAAGATAACATGCGTCCTACATCCTTGCTCTTTTCGGGGCTGGGAGCTTGTGCTGCTGCTGGCAAGGGTGGTGACTTTGCGGCTAAATGCGCTGGTTTCGAGAAGTCGCTGAAGCTGCCCAACACCAAGGTCTGGTTCACTGAGCACGTGCCTGCTGGGAAGAACATCACTTTCCCCCACAACCACCCGACATGCACGCCCGAGAGCACTATCACTGATGTTGAGATCTGCCGTGTGGCTATGTTTGTCACCACTGGTCCTGAGTCAAACCTTACCCTTGAGGCTTGGCTTCCTTCCAACTGGACCGGCCGATTCTTGAGCACCGGAAATGGTGGAATGGCTGGATGCATTCAGTACGATGACGTTGCCTACGGTGCTGGCTTTGGCTTTGCGACTGTTGGAGCTAACAACGGCCATAACGGCACTTCAGCTGTCTCCCTGTACAAGAACTCGGGAGTCGTTGAGGACTATGTTTACCGTTCGGTCCACACCGGTGCTGTTCTCGGTAAGGCACTTACAAAGAAGTTCTACGGCAAGAAGCATACCAAGTCTTACTACCTCGGATGCTCAACTGGTGGACGACAAGGATGGAAGGAGGCGCAGAGCTTCCCTGATGATTTCGATGGTGTTGTGGCTGGTGCTCCCGCCATGCGCTTCAACGGTCTGCAGTCCCGCTCTGGAAGCTTCTGGGGTATCACTGGCCCCCCTGGAGCGGCTACCCATCTCAGCCCCGAGGAGTGGACTATGGTCCAGGAGAACGTCTTGGTCCAGTGCGACGAGCCACTTGACGGCGTTGCAGATGGTGTTCTCGAGGATCCCAACCTTTGCCAGTACCGCCCTGAGGCTCTTGTCTGCTCTGAGGGTCAGACAAAGAACTGCCTGACTGGACCCCAGATCGAGACAGTCCGCAAGGTCTTTGGTCCTCTGCATGGTAACAACAACACATACATCTACCCTCGTATTCCTCCTGGAGCCGATCAAGGGTTTGGCTTTGCAAGTAAGTTCTTTTCCTATTCAACTCTCTGGCCTGATTGATCAACTACTTACTTCACTAGTTGGTGAGCAGCCTTTCCCCTACTCTACGGAATGGTTCCGGTATGTTATTTGGAACGATACCAAGTGGGACCCCAACACCATTGGACCCAATGATTACCAGAAGGCTTCAGAGGTCAACCCCTTCGACGTCGAGACGTGGGAGGGAGACCTTTCCAAGTTCCGCAAGCGTGGATCCAAGATCATTCACTGGCACGGTCTCGAGGATGGCCTGATTAGCTCTGACAACTCAATGGATTACTACAACCATGTCTCGGCTACTATGGGCCTGAAGAACACTGAACTCGATGACTTCTACCGATACTTCCGTGTCAGCGGCTGCGGTCACTGTTCCGGCGGAATTGGAGCCAACCGCATTGGAAACAACCGCGCCAACTTGGGTGGCAAGGAGGCGAAGAACAACGTTCTTCTCGCTCTCGTCAAGTGGGTTGAGGAGGGCAAAGCACCCGAGACTATCACCGGTGTTCGCTACGCCAGCGGCTCTAGCACTGGAAAGATCGAGGTTGAGCGAAGACACTGCCGCTATCCTTACCGTAATGTCTATCGCGGCGGTGACTACAAGAAACCGGACAGCTGGAAGTGCGAGCTGCCCAAGTAGACGGAATGTCAGGGAGGTGGTACAGGTGGCGTCGATTATATAACATTTATTTCATAGCATAACTTTACATATAGCACTAGCACGATCGTCGTAAATCAGATGAGCTTTTTTTTACATAACACTTCTGCCTCAATGGCCGGGATGATCCGGTACCGAGCAACACCGCCAGGGATAAAGTGATGTCAAGAAAAGGGACTAGTTACAAATTACCCCGAGGAAACCACTTCCTTGGAAGACTCCAAGACACAGGGGAGGATATGTGCTGTCAACATCAGTCATTTCCCCAACCTTTCTTTGCCTCCCCCACAAGATGCTGGATCTTAGTCCAACCAATGCGCCCTGTCGCTCTGGAGGGCGCGAAGCTGGGCGAGTCAGGGTTTGGATGCAGGAGAGTGAGGCGCGTTGTTTTCTAGAACACGTAGGATGCTGATCAGTCTCCCCTCCACCAAAAAGTATGTCACATACAGTACCCGTCCGGCGTCATGGATCCTCTTCTTATAGAGATGAACGGGAACAAACTCACCGGCACTTCTCAAGTCCGCCCGACCAGAATCTTACGATGCGTGACCCGTACGCCTCAATGGCGATAGACTCAACACAATTTACAATACCGCCGACACCTTGTTTTATCTCCCCACAGTAGCAACACCTCTAACGCGCCGGTGTCCGATACGACGGCATGCTGTAAAAGACTGGGCGACTCCACTAAATGGCCGATGCATGTGTCAAGACAAGCTATCTTTCGCGTGACGGAAATGCTGAACCCTTTTTTACGTTGAATACCGCCGGCAGATTTTCCTACAAGATTTTTTCTGTCTCTCCGACACCGTATGAGGCGGAAATAAGCTTGTTACTTGGCGTCCGATTTAGCCGTGTGCTAGACCGAATCTTTCAGCTTGAACCAGCGGTCCAGCACTCGAGAGCCTCATGTCAACGACGACCACTCTCCAGCAGAGAATATGTACTGATCCCTTTAGACAATCGATGGCAGACACCGTCAAACCGACCATGTCGTTCTTATCTCAGTTCCACCTCCTACTGGAGATCTCTTGTTCATCTCGTTTGGCCAACCAATTCTCATTCAGCAAAGATCGCTGACACATAACGTAACACCAACTCCATTTTATTCTCTTGAATCCACGGCCCCTTTCTTTTCCCTCGGCCAAGGGACATTCCAATGACCTGATGGTTTTGAAAGATTCGCCAACTTTTACGTGAGAGACTCGCGTTCTCCCGTGGGGCTCCGCGAGTCTTTTTTCCTTCCGTCACCCGTGCAAGATAACGAGACGAGCGTTTTTTTACAAGGTCTCCACGGAAGGTAAACACCTGGAGACTTTGGGCTTGGCCGGTGTATATAAGATTTCGTATCGCCCGATGTCGAGTTGAGGTTGGTCTTCATCTCGTCAAACTGTCGCCGATCATTACCCGCCATTATACATACATCCTCTTACCTCGCATTGAGGTTTTGTTACTGACTACAATTGTTTTGTTTTATTTGAATGTGGGCGCTCAAGATAAAACGACAAAGACTCAGCCTGAGATGGCTCAGCCCGAGCATCACCGCCCTGCATCCATTCGCGGCATCGACGGCGATGAGATCAACACTATCAACGATGGCGGCGACATCATGAACTCCAAGGAGAAATCCGATGAGCCCGTCCAAAGAAACATCTTCAACCAAGGCGGCAAGAACTACAGAACCCTCGGCAAATGGGACACAGTCTTCGTCCTTGTCACCAACCAAGTCGGACTTGGTGTGTTGAGTCTTCCTGGCTGCCTCAAGGTCCTGGGAGTTATTCCTGGGATTATTGCCATCATAGGCCTTGGTTCCCTCTCTGCCTACACTGCCTATGAACTCCTCCAGTTTTACATAAAGTGTCCCCACGTCGTCAACGTTGTTGACATGTGCGGTATCATTGGTGGCCGACCGCTTGAGATCATCGCGGGTGTTGGTTTGATGATCAAGGTTGTGATGACCTGTGCATCTGCCAGTGTAACATTGTCCGTTGCTTTCAACACCCTGAGCAACCATGCCTTGTGTACCGTCAGCTTCGTTATCATCGCCGTCGTCGCCTGCTGGGTTCTTTGTCTTCCTCGAACCGTCAAATTCGTCTCGCAATCCGGGATCCCCTCTACAATCAGTATTCTAGCCGCCGCTCTTACCGTCATGATCTGCTTGGGTATCGATACTCCATCGCAGGCCCCTCCTGGATGGGATCGCGAAATCCATTTCGTCGGCAACCCAACTTTCCGACAAGGTCTCAACGCTTGTCTCAAGATCTGCTACGCCTATGCCGGGAACATCAGCTTCGTCTCATACATGGCCGAGATGAAGAACCCTAGCCGTGATTTCCCCATGGCCTTGGCCTGCCTTGAGGTCTTCTCCATCACCCTCTATACAATCGTCGCCGTTGCCATCTACTGCTTAGCTGGTGATTATACTACCTCTCCAGCTCTTGGATCCGCGCCCCGAATCGCCGCCAAGGTCGCCTACGGTCTCGTGCTTCCTTGCGTGTTCGCGACAGCTATGGCTTTCGGTCATACTGGCATCAAGTACATGTATGTTATCGCCATGCGATCAATCAAGGCTACCCACCAAGTCACGGATCGAAGCTTCAAATCTTGGGGCATCTGGGTTGCCTGTGTGACCCTTTACTGGATCATTGTCTTTGTCATTTCCAACGCCATCCCCATTTTCGACTCCATCCTCTCCATCTCCTCCGCCACCACTATAGCCTGGTTTACCTTTGGTCTCAGTGCCATCCTCTGGTTTCATATCAACAAGGGCCAGTATACCGAGAACTGGAAGAAGACTGCCCTTTGCATCATTAACGGCATGCTTATCGTTCAATCGTTGCTCATGAACGGTGGAGGCTTGTGGTCTTCTATCACCGAATTATTGAACATCTTTGAGAACGATAAGAGCTCTATCCGTGGCGTCTTCTCATGCGGTGACAACTCCATTTAGATACCAAAGTCAAGAACTTTATAGATACAGATATTATGCAGCATGTATATAGCGATTGAATGATATATGATGATATTTTCTACTACGTCTTCTAATCGGAGGTTAATTGATCAATTGATGATTCTGAATGCGAGTCTTGCCGACACTCGTCTTGTACTTGGTAGTCCGCGAAATCTCGCTATTCCAGGGTTCGATGCGAGTTGTTGGCACTCAGCAGGCTGGACGGAGTTGCCAGGGGCAGCGACAGGCATTGCGAGTCTTGCCATAACGATTGACCGCCATGGTATGGACAAGCTAGGCAACGCGATAAAAACTTGATCAGCAAAGTGGAGCTGAGAGAATCTCGTGATGCTCCGGGCCGACCAATGAAGGACGAGGGTGGCGAGGCGGCATCTCGAGATCTGGAGTGGCCAGACCAAGCTCCGGCGCCGCAGATCTGAGTCACTGTCATAGGGCTGAAGCCAGCCACTACGTTGAAGGTTGCCGACAGTCCACTGGCTTTTGAAGATGTTGTCTTCTTTACTCTGGTGGTGTTTGTTCCATTGCTCGCCTGCAGACGTGGAGATGAGAAGGCATGAAGCCTAGATCTAATGACACCTGGTTATTCTGAACCAGTCTCAAGAGTCAATTCATATCGAAAATGACCCAATCCGCTCTTTGGTAAGTCACTTTGACGATGGCATTCTACTCCATCGGTGGGGTCAAATACGCGATACGAGCGATACGGGATACGAAGGCTGAGTTGATCATCGTGTCTATTAAAGAACAGAACAGTGCCTGGTCTCCGATATCAAATTTTTTTAACTTGTCAGTATCGACAGTGAAGAAAGCTCCGTCTCTCCAAGTTTTATCCCAATTCCGCTCTTTCACCAGAGCCAGACGACCCAACCGTTGGCACACATCATGGTCACAATTGCTCCCTTTCGACCGCGTCTATCCACCTTGGGCTCACTTCAAAGACTTTCGGCCATCCAATTCAACAATGTTTCCTTAAATTCACCAATCAATCCGAGATGGATGACACAAGATTACAGTAAAAGTAAGGCTCGCCGAAATGAGACTGCAGGGCCCAATCCCTCCTACCCAGCTTTCAGTCTTAACTCCCTGGGGCCTGGGCCTTGGCAAACGGTCCAGAATACTCTTGATGGTAGTTCTGAGCATCTTTGGTAGTATCGAGATTCGGGCTTGGTGCAAAGCCATCTGGCAGTGGAGAAAAAGTCGTCAAGCAGAGCAGTGACCTGCTAGTCATACACCACAGATATCAACCATTGATCTCTACTTCCTTGCCCCATAACTTGATGAGATCGCATTCCACCACTGGCAGCAACGTCCGAGAAGGAACAGCCCGTTGCCTGGAGGAAAGGCTTACAAACGCGCAATCGTTGTCATAGATACCACGAAAGTGCTGGAGTGCATTCCTGTGACTCATGAGTCAGTGATATCCTTTCGGGCGACGGGATCGACCGTCAAGATTGCCATGATACAAATTTTCCGGACATAAGCCGGCTGTCACTACGTAGACACCGGATCTATCGGCAATTTCATTCGACAATCTGGCGTGGCTCTACTCCGTACCTATCTATCATCATCTAGCAACTCTGGCGCGAGGCAAACGGGGTGAAAGCATTGTTTTTTAGTGTTCAACAGCAGCTTTGAAGAGTAGACGACTTGCTCTGGCCGCCGTGGTCCTTGGTGTTGGCCACAGGGATGAAGCCAAGATCTCGAGAGCGTTGCATTGGCGCATCTTGGCTGGCTTAATCAAATGATCCTTTGCCCGGAGCAGGCTTCTGGGGAAGTGATGCTGAAGCCGAGATGAGATTGCAGCGGGGACGCGAGACAACAGAGAGCTTACAGAGTACTCCGTAGAGCAACGCGAAACGTCTGATAATGGTACTTCCCGGGTGCGGGCCACGCGTAATTTAGACGCGCGTATTTCCGAACGAATCTATACGACAACCTAGGTCTCATATCATACGGTGAAACAGCACCATATCTAAAATTAACCGCCAGAAACGAGACACTAATTAGACGAACTTCAATCTCAGGTTGTTGTCTGGCATTCAGGTATTGCTAGACCACCAGATTGGTGGATCTGATTTGCTGCATGGAAATTCTGGAAGAGATTGATAAGTCTCACGACCCTCTTGAACAGTCTAGACAGTGTCTGAAGAGATAGATGCAAGTCTGTGAATGACTCGCCCGGGTATCTCTTCTTCAAGGAAAAGACGGAAGCTTATAAACTGGAAATGAGGGTCGAGTCTAGACTTGGTTGATCCATGCCACCTATTTCCCCGGCATCTTAAGCGAATCCATAGCGCAGGGATTGCGTAATCTGTGCTCTCGCTTCCTCCTGTCTATTGCCTCGCCTCCTTTGACCTGAATTTCCTGAAGCAATTTTTCGGCCCCGTCTCTGGACTAAAAGGCAAGACTGCGCCTCCTTGCTAGTCGTTTAGCCCCTTTTGACAGATGATTCGTCATTTAATTCAGGAGAGTGTCTCAATCGATACGAAGAGTGCTTTCTCGCTCAAATTATTACGTGTACGTTGTATAAAACTCATGCGAGCGTTTTTGGACTCGATAGCAGACTTGGCTGTTCGATCTTGCTCCGTTGATGAAAGAGATAAGCCGTGGAGTTGAGTCTCTCTCCCTGTGCGCTAGTAGTAAAGTTTATTCCCCGCTGGTCGATCATTGGGCGAGATGAGAGCGTCATTGGCCAAGACGGTCGCTGTCACTTCGGCCTTGGCAGCTGTTGTTCACGGCATTGATGTATCATGGGACGACGACGGTAAGTCAAGCCGTCTTTCCTTCTTCGCTGCTGGGTAGCTCACCATGTCCAGAGTCTATCAAGCAAGCTGCTAGTACTGTTGCCTATGGCTTGGTGAAATACTACACTGGCAACAATACCGGTGATACTCCGGGCAACCTGCCAGATCCCTATTATTGTAAGTGTTGATAAGAGGAACGCACGGTGACTTCAGCATCTGATTCGAGACAGGGTGGACGGCAGGGGGTATGTTTGGAACATTAATCGACTACTGGTGGCTTACTGGCGACGAGAGCTACAACAGAATTACGACACAGGCTATGCTGCATCAGGTCGGAACGAATGACGACTATATGCCCGATAACCAGACTATGACAGAAGGCAACGATGATCAAGGATTTTGGGCAGTGGCTGCTATGTCGGCGGCTGAACATAAATATCCTGACCCGCCAGCAGACCAGCCGCAGTGGCTAGCATTAGTTCAGGCCGTTTTCAACGAATATGTTAGCCGTTGGGATACACAGCATTGCGGCGGTGGAATGAGATGGCAGATTTTCACCTGGAACGCCGGATACGATTACAAGAATTCCATCTCCAACGGCTGCTTCTTCAACATAGCTGCGCGCCTCGCTCGCTACACTGGCAACACCACTTACGGAGACTGGGCTGAGAAGGTCTGGGACTGGGAAACCAATATCGGACTCATCAATAGTGATTACCAGGTCCGAGATGGTCTCCATTTCGAAGGGAAATGCCCCAGCTCCATGGATACTAACCAATGGACCTACAATAGCGGTGTCTACCTTTATGGAGCTGCTGCCATGTACAACATGACCGGAAAAGCTTCGTGGAAAACCCGAGTGGACGGTCTACTGGAGGACATCAAGACCATGTTTGTGAAGAATGGTGTCATCTATGAGCAATTCTGCGAGGAGTACAAGCTTTGTAACCTTGACCAACAGACCTTCAAAGGCTACCTCGCCCGTTGGATGGCAGCTACCGCACTGGTAGCTCCCCATACCTCCGACTACATCACAGCGACGCTGCTATCGACGGCAAAGCAGGCCGCTGCTTCATGTACAGGATCACCATCTTCAGGATTCGCAGGCAAGGCTGGCACGGCTTGCGGCTTCACATGGTTGACCAACGGGTTCGATGGGATCGTTGGGGTTGGACCGCAGATGAGTTCTCTGCAATCTATTATGTACACCCTCGCCCCGGCGGCTAAAGCACCAGTAACTACGAAAACTGGAGGAACGTCAAAAGGAAACCCGGGTGGCGGCCAGACAAACATGGATGTCGACGTGTCGAAACCGAAATATGCAAAGATCACAATGATGGACAAGCTAGGGGCGGGCGCCATAACATGTATGATTCTAGCCTGCGTTATTGGGGGCTCTGTTTTTGCTACAATCTGAGTATTTCTTATCAAATCAAGCTTATCTGTTTCTATTTAATAAGATCTCATGGCCTCCAGCCTTTCTTTGCCCTGGTCTTATCTTAATGGAGTACCTAGGCATCTCTGTTTAGCTGCCAGCTGGCAGAAGCGCGACAGGATCAGTAGGTACTGTCTAAACTAGTTGGTATGATTCACAAAAGGCAAAAAGTTGCCATACATTAAATCGATAATATTCATGCTACTTGGGTATTTCGTACTGGATATGCGGCAGGCCAATCGCTGATTTTATATGTATAGGTGGTACGCTCTCCTATCGAATGTCCCTTCTTCTTGCTCACATCGCTACTAAATTGCTTCTCCCAACATTATGAAGGGCAGCATGCGTAGCGTTCGCCAATAATACTAAAGTTCTTTCCAACGACTACGCTTCTTATCCACCGGACCCTGAACCTTCCTTTCTTTGATCCTGGTGTAATTATCACAGCATCAAGAAACAGACATCGATCAAGGAATTCCGCAACGGCCTTTATCTGTACAGCACCCTTAAGGAGGTTGACATACAAGTTTAGGCCGTCTCGATTCAATCGTTAGGTATTCATCGACTCCTGTCTGTCGACGACAATTCAAGAGTCTCGAATACCACTGATCGGCCATGCCGCCACTTGAATGGAGTCCTCATGAATTGGTGCCAATAGGAATAGCAGAGTCGAGATCGTGACGTAGGCCGCTTGCTGCTGGTCCCTGGCACCTAAGGCGCGAGCGATGAAACAGATGCACTCCCAAGATGCTCCCATAACGATGACCCAGCAAAATCTCTAGTCACGTCAGACTGCTATTCCCTCAAGGGATAAGAAGGAGAGTACCTGTTTGAGGATGACTGCCTGGGCCAGGTGAGCCACAGTGGACAAGCCAAAGGCAATCGCAAAGGCTGTGTTATCTTCCCAATGGGGGTAGAATCCATAATTGGCGTTGCAGGAGTCCGGAGGGACATAACCGTACTTGACGGGCACTGCGGTTGTGCACAAGGGCGTCGTTAACGAAGTAGTTGAAGTCGCACGGGCGAGTAGAGTAAGAGTCGGTGTCATGGTAGACATAGTTGGTATGTGATGTGATCGTGGGAGATGTTCGGTAAGGAGATTTGGATGTTTGCTATGGAGAGCAGAGAAAACAAGGTCGGCCCTGCAGCTTCTCGTGTCTTTATACCAACTGGCCAACGCTGAAGCCTCTTCAGGAGTCGTAAGCAATGTTGCAGATCAGCCGCTGACCCAGCATGATGCATAGCAATGCGTCGTTTTGAAGAAGAAGAGCGAAAACCAGTTACGCGTCCAGATTAACATGACCCGAGAGTGAATTCCAATAGGTTATGGACTATAGTCGATTATCTAGGCTTTTTGCTGTTGCACATCAACCATTTGGATTGAGGCTGTCTGATTAGCTCATTCGTCGTTTTCGTTGTTTTCTCAAAATAAGATCAACAATGGGGGGGTTCGGATCAGACCGAGCGCTACTCATCCCGTTTTAGGCTGCATCAACAAGACAGCTTTCAGGAGGCTGTGCTACTTGTACCACTCCCAAATCCACCTCGCTCTTTAATTCCATACTATTTCGGAACATCTCAACCGAGTCTAAGCAGCAAGATCTCCCGCCTGACCCAAAGGCCACATGATGTGCCTCTGCAAACCATCAGGCAAACGTCTTCCAATATTCAAGATCCAGGACCGGGTGATCTGTTTCGAAAAGGCAAACCGTCTACTCGAAGTGCCGAGGAGGCATTCCTCTAGCATATGGTTCAATACCAAGAAATGCGCAAGCAGGATCTGAGCTCGGTAGTTGGAAGGATTCGTAAAGCTGGAGTAGTCTTCATCGGTCATCTTGTTTGTCAAAGCATAGCAGAATACCATTTCCAAGAGTGCTACTACTGTTAGCTAGTACTTCAATAGTGAAGAGAGAATGAAAACAAACCGTCTCGTGGTGATATTATGCTCAGTAGAGCTAATCTCTCCAGTCTTGAGAGGTACTGCCGCTCAGCCTGTCCTTGAAGTAAGGGTCGAAGTATTTTGAGGGATGCGAGGAAGTCTTCAATGACTATTTCATGTTCCGTGCTGCTCCTCCACGAGACTTCTCCATACTTCCAACCCACGAATCGCGCGTCAATTGACGGAACATGGATGTCCAATGATCAGTTACCAGAGTGGTAGAGATTAGCATCCATCCACGCATCATTGCCATACACTCATCAAGCCGTCTAGCATGTACGTAGACTGGAATGTGAGGCCGATGATTGCAGCATAACGGGCGTCTGCATCGGCTGCGGTATGACAAGGTTACGATAGCGCATCATCCAAACCCCGAATAGCGGATATTCTGAGATTCAGAGCCTGTACAGAGTAGTCGGCTTTGTTGGACACAGTCAGGTGCTGGGCAGCAAGAGCTAGCATACTCGAGGCCAGAAACTCATACTGTGGATTCGAGTCAGACGCAGCATCTGGAGGCAAATTGATGGAGAAACGTACCTTATAAGTTATGTGAGAGCGCAGCCACATCTTGCCACACAGCTGAGGCGCCATACGGATGCGGTGGATATGGTTCGGCGAGGAAATGATGGAAAACCCGAAGATGATCGAGGCATACCTTGACTGTAGGCACTGAAGGAACAGTCTGAGGATCACGCAAGACAGCCGCGGGACAAACGCATGGTGAGCGCGTGCGGCGACAGCCTTGACACTCAGGCCGGTGCTCAGAACACTTGACACGACACCGCCTGCAATTGAAGCAGCCGCGCCGAGTCTTCGGAAAGCCTCTGCCCGGCACGGGCTTGCGCCGTGGAGCTTTTAGTGGCGAAGAGGGCTCATCGCTGATGAGAGGCGAAGTCATGTTACCTTGTTGCAGCGTGCTTCGATGAAAAACATGATGCTTTGGTCAGAGGCGGACTTTGACGGAGTAGATGCTCAAGTTATGGGTGCTTGGAGGCTTCAAAGCGCTGCTAGCTCGTCACCCTTCTCCTCAAGAGTCAAAACCTCTGTCCTGCTCAAGATCCCTGCTCCACATGGGCTTGCACCAGGATCCAGTGCTAATTAATACACTTTATAAAACCTGTCCGAGTTCATGAGGGTCTCTATTTGTATCAACTAAGTACAGGGATACCAACTGCTTTAACATAGTGTTGATGAATCATTTCTCATTTATCAAGTTCAAATATCCTTCATCAAGAGTGATCTTCGATTCAAATGCTATAGTCCTTGAACAGATCAAGAGCTGCAAGAGTATCTGGATTGTGAAGGACCAGGCATAGACAGAACTGACAGAGGCCGCTAGCTCTGCTTAGAAAGAGAAACCCTCGAAGGATACGTGGGTATTATCTGAACAACTGATCTCAACCTATGCAAGCCGGCGTAAGGTTTTGAGTTATCAGTACCAAGGCGTATCTTGCTCCAAAGCTTCTTATGATACCAATGAACCAGCACAATGGCATCTCGTTCTTGTAAAGACGTGAATCGGTAGAAATTGAATGGGTAGATGGCGACAAATTCATGGTGCAGACGGCGACCACATAACAACTACTTCAGAGTCGAAAAGAGCTGGTATTCCAGGAATGCTTCTAAAAAGAGGCTTCTTTCCCAAGACTTTAGAGATGAAAAAGGTATCCGGATGTGATCTAGCTGAGGTTTCGGCCCGGATCGAAAACTTTTATTTTAACGAGCCGAAGTATTGTTGACGGGCGATTTAGTGCTTGGGTTCAATCTCATATTATACTCGTGTGAAGACCAGGAGCGTCCATTTTCAAGAGAAGGATTTCTGAAAGGGTATGACAGTCTTTGAGCTTCAAGCCTGTCTTCCTTTCTCTTGTAGTCTTCGATAGAAATGATCATTTGAGAGATTAGTTGATAGACCCTAAGCTGAGTCGGTTTGTCAGGATTTTCGAGAGGGTTAGGAAAGCTTTGTTTTGTATAATGGTGAAGAAAATCATAGTCCTGTTTGTCCCAATGAGGATCAAGTCTATGTTCGAATATAGATCTCCATTTCCGTCTTGGTTCAAAGGTCAACGAGGTAAAGGAGAGCCATAGCGTCCTGGAGAAAAGCTCCAGTTTTGTCGAGGCTGGTCAGTTCCCTGAGCACCCGCCGCACCACGATGTGGCGATGAAGTTGGTTGATAATTTGCACGTGATGAATCTTATCATCGCAGCCCTCTGTCACTCTAATATGTAATGGCGCTTCATGATTCATTATTTTTGCAGTGGAACGATTAGGCAGGGTTTTGTCAAGAATCAGAAAACGGCAAAAGTAAGGCGTCGGTATCATTCTGTAGTAAGTTCACAACGCAGGTTGATGTAAGCCGTAGGAACATGGCAGTGACACAAGTAAATGTGACCCCTGGAAGCTGCTATACACGCGACACTGAAGAAAAGGCCAAGGAAGGCCGAGGCTGTTTCAATCGGACCATGGAAAGGGTTCAGATCAATTCTTGGTCAGACTTCCTATCTAAACTAGGTGTTCCTCAAATAGAATTTGTGTTGTAGTCATCGGTCAGCATTCTGGTTGAATACCAAACGTCAAATCTCGAGCCAGAATGTGTGTTGTGGTTGAGACTTGTGGCTGGGAGCTTACTTTCCACCAATTCCTCATTTCAAAAGTCTCCCCTCACGGTAAGACAAATTGGTAGATACTATAAGAACACCGGCCTTGACGGGATAGGGCACCCCTCGATCTTCTATTTCATTCCTTTCTCTGACTCATCACGTCTTCTCGTCCTGCCCCCCAACATGAAAACCGCCAGCGTCTTTGGCGTCTGGCTGTTCGCTTCAGCGTATGCCCAATGGCCATGTGGCAATATAGAGGAGGTACATCCACCTTTCAACTGGCATAACTGTGTTCAAGGGCCCTGCCAGAAATACTACGGCGCCATCGTTCTGGAGTCCTCGCTGCGTGAAACGAATTGCTGCGCCGGTCGCTTCGACATCAAGGACTTGCACAGAACACACTGTAAAAAGAAGGATAAAGACACCTGCCCAGTGGACTGCTGTATCGAGGGCGCTGACTACCAATCTCATGGCATATCGACGGACGGCACGAGCCTGAAGTTGGACCTCGGCGCCACCGCGCCTCATGTTCCCAAGGATCTGATTCGGGTAATGCCTCTCAAGGAAAAAGGCCATTACCAGAACAAGCCTCTGACCCGTCGACACGATGGAGAGTATACTTTCACTATCGATGTTCGAAATGTCCCCCCAGGGTACAGGGCGAGAGTGTCACTCAATTGGATGTGGCCGGACGGCGCTAGATCCGAGATGAAGGGCGATAAAGCCGGCGCCGAGTACGGAACCGGGTAGTGTGATGCTACATGCGACAAAGGGCAAAGGTTCGTCGAAGGCAGGGCCAATTTCAAAGATTGGGTTCCTGATAAGCACGATCCCAAGTCGGGCACAGGTCGCACCGGCGCATGCTGCCACACAATTGTGCTGTGGGAGGGAAACATAGAATCTACGGATTACTCCTGGAGTCCCTGTCTCCCACCGTGGTATCACAAGTGCGACAAGAAGTGGTGTGAAACAAGGTGCTTCGCATTCGGCTGCCGCTGGAACCCTAACGGGAACAAAATGAAACCATTCTTCGGCCCTGGACCAACCAACACTATCGACTCGAAAAAGCCGTTCAGCGTCGTGACTCAGTTCTTCATTCAACAGACCCCAAAAGTGGATTGTATCATGAAAACTAGGGCCACCTACTACATCCAAGATGGAAAGCTTTTCCGCAGCGCACCATCTGACTACAGACCCAACGGCAAGCTGTTCAATACCATGAATAAGCAATTCTGCTACAAGATGGCGTCCGACTTCAAATGGGGCAAGTGGTGGAGAAGAGCCGGTACGTGGTGGCAGCGAGGTCGTGGCAGCATGTACAAGATGGTGCCTGTGTTTAGCATATGGCGAGACGTGAGTGTGCTCTCCAAGCTATACCGCGGACAAGACTGACCCTTTGAGTTGTAGCGAGAGTATGACAAGATCCATCATTTGGAGAATGACGGGAAGGAGTTTGACGATTTCCCTCGCAACGCATCTGTCATCATCTCTGATTTGAGGATCGGCACGATCAACCAGACTTTTGTTGATCTGCTTGATCCGGAATTGCGGCCAGTTGACCCGCCACATCGAGACGGTATTACGTTTCAGGAAAAGTATCAACCCAAGCCAACAGGTTGGGGGGAGGATAAGCATTAAAGCACGTAACAGTGTTGCAGTTGTGCCTTGAGTCACGGTCGCAATTGCTGTATGATGATGGAACATCGACGGCCACGGTTCGTTATCTTGTGAGATAACGAGAGGCTCTTGTTTCTGATAGTCAATCTGAACAATCTCTCTACCTAGTACCCGAACGCAAGTGACATAACGCTTCCGATTTCCTTCCTTGACCGCACAAATCATCGCTAGACACTATCAACAAGGTAAAGAAAGTTTTGGCTAGATATCGGTCGGTTGATACCTTTTCGAGTCACAAACCTGTTCATCATGAAGTACAAAAACGCCAGACATGGCCTGACATCTGTAGCGTACTGTAGGCCAAGGACTCGCTGGATAACATCAACATGGCGCTGTTCTTCACCCGTTTTATTTCTGTAGTGCTCTCGCTGTAGTCGTGCTTTGTTCTCGCTGTGCCGCAGCAGGATGGCTCGACTGACTTGAGTACTCTTTCAAAAGTGTCTCGAGTGAGAACATTCATCCTTACCGATATCCTCAATGAGCCCGATGGTACAATGTCGATGGTCCGGTATCTGCTGTACTCCAATGAAATCGACACTCGGGGTCTTGTCGCCGTGACTTCATGGTCCTTACGAAGTGACACCCATCCTAGTGAAATCAAGAGGATCATCAAAGCCCATGCCAAGATTGTTGATAAGCTAAACCAGCATGTTCATCCCGACAATCAATACCCGAAACCTGAGGAGAAGTGGACAGGAGTATGAGAATTCTCCCTCAAGGAAGATTTGTGACTGCTCACCTTTGATGAGTAAGGCAAAGAAAGACCTTTGGGCACTGTAACAATGATAATGAGTTGTGACACCCGACGAGATGTGTGAAAAGATGTCAAATACGTCCTGACTCTCGTGACTGGAAAGAGTCCATTAGTCATCCCGGGTACTGATCTAAGATGAACCACCTCCGGCCGGGAACTGCCTCAATCTTTTTGGGCTGTGAGGGCTGTGAAGGCTGTGATGGTTAGGCCTGCAAGGATGACAATCCCGCTGACGGGCCCTGCAACTCACTACAGGACCATTGCCCAGTTAGGCAATTGGCTCGGGTAACATGTGCGCTAGGAGAATTTCCCTTTGGAGACGAACTAAATATGGACATGTCGCTTACACCGGACGTGGAATCAACGCTCTCGATTGCGAAGTCCTACGAATACCCGGGTGCTTACATCTCCCTGTATCTATTCCTGCGACGGGCGACGGGAGTGGTCCGTCCTCGATGCAAGTTTGCGTGTTGGTGGCACGAAATTGTCGAGTGTCTTCCTTCCAGTAAGATTTCTAGGAAAGCGGATTGAAGGGCACGCAGCCGGTCATCATGGTGATGAATTTTCTAGCTGCCGATGGGAAAAGTGTAATCAACACGAAAGTTGATGTTTGTGCCACTTTGATACGAGTGTTATGCTGGTTGATAGGCCCTACAGCTGATGGCTCACATCACGCGCCTCGCACGATCTTCATGCAAGCAAAATGGAATGAAATACACTACCATAGCATGGAATAAGTACTATAATGAAACATCAATCAAAGTAACACTAGCTGCAGAGGACCAGGCCATTCTATTTATGCATCCCGTCCGGCTTGACCTTTACTTTCCCTAACCCAGAAACTCAGCAAACTGCATAAACTCACCATCATTCATCATTGCATCCAGTTCCTCTGGTAAGGTCCCCAACAACAACTCGACACCACCGTCCTTTCTCATCGGTAAAATGAAGAGTCCCCTGAAGGCTTTGTTCAGACAATCCATCTGAACCCTCACTGCCTCTGGTGCTTCTAATACACCACCGCCGAAGGGCCCAATATCGCTCGCTTGGAAAAGCATCATGTTGTTGAAGAGCGAATGCGGGCCGTCTTGGATACCCTGGCCTAAGAACGCTGTCGTATGGTTTCCTGGACTGTTGTCTTTAATGGTATGTAGTAGACTAAAAGCATCGTGAACAAGCTCTCGGTCGACTCGAGTGCGCGCCTCACGACAGATTTGGGCAATCTTGCAGAGAGATGTCTGGGAAGAGCAGAGCTCCGCAACAGACATATGCTGTCGGTTCATGATGACGCAGTTAGCCATGTATGTTGGCGGGAGGTGTGAGCTGAAGTGTGGTCGGACGTCAGTGGGCATCTCGATGATGGATCTGTCATCGGAGGAGGAGTCCTCAGGGCGGCGACGTGCACGTACGGCGGCGCGCCAGAAGAAGGCTTGTAGCACATCGCCAAGGGATAGCGGTCCCGATTCCTTACTCAGGCTCTGACCTTCCGGGTCCGCGGCTTCGGCCGCTTCGACAATCTTCCGGAGTCTCTCTAGTTTCTCGGCGGAGATGACGAAGGTCGACGCCGTCAACGTGCGACCATCCGCGCGGGGCGCCGGCGGCCAATGCTCACAGGCGGGGAGTACAGGCGGCTCAGGCAAGTGACGAGACAAACGGGCCCTCTTCACGTCGGGCTCAGTGGTGTGTCCGTTGACCGCGGTTGCCTCTGTCATATCTGTGTCTTCCTCCTTCTCGTGGTGCTTGCGCTTCAACGCCGGATCAGCATATGGCAGAAAGCCCCAAACCCTTGGGTCGACCTCAGACGCCGGCTTCGCAAAGCCCTCCACCTCATACAAGATAGAGAGCATGTCGCGATTGAGGCTCTCTGGGTGTAGCCACTCGGAAGTCGCAGACTGATCGCCCTGGACGAAGCGGCAGCATTCTGCCCATACCGTGAGCGCAATCAGCAGTCCGATACCATCAAATGCTTGGTGATGAATATTGAAGGCCAAGACGCAGCCGCCGTCGATGAAATTGGCCTGCACGTTGAGCACATCCGTAGGTAGGTCGGGAAAAGCGGGACAATTAGTCAGGAGCTCGTCGGGGTAAGCCGAGGTCAAGAACCCCGAGGCGCGCTGCTCAGTGTAAGATGGTGCGATAGACGAGAGGTCGCGGAAGCGCAGTTGTCTTGGCTCGCCGAAAGTAGTGCTACCCAAGGCCGTCGAGGGCAGTGGAGGCAGACTGATGCGAACATCCCCCTTCTTGTATCCGATCTCGTGCTCGGAACAGGGTATGACTTTGCCCGCGAGAGTCGGCACGATCTCCATGGCGCGGACTAGACCTTGCTGGAGCACTTTGTACGCCTGCTCAAAGGAGACACCTGGGCAGAGGGGGATGAAGAAGTTGAAACCCTCGTACATATTCCCGCCAAAGAGGTCCATCGGACCCAGCTTGGAAGATAGAAGAGCCTTGTGTCGGTTCATCAGTACTTTGATCTTGGCTTCTTGTGGATCTTGCTGTTGCTTCTCAGTCGACGATGAGGTAGTAGTGCCATTCGCTGTCGTGTTTCTACGCTCAGCAGCCAATCGCACAACAGTGGCAGCAATCCCCTCGACAGTCGGGCCAGCATAGAAGTTTCTTGGTAGAAATACTCCCCCCAAGTCTGTGACTGCCGCTACCGCCTTGGCAGCCTTGAACACAAGCAGCGAGTCGAACCCAAGAGCGAACAGGTTAGCATCCGCTGGAGCGTCTTTGACTGCAGGGACTATCGAAGCCAGTATATGCCGAACCGCGCGGGTGGTTGAGTCTAAGGATGCTGTGTCGATAGCCAGCGGCCCAAACGCTGCGACCTGGGCGTCGCTGTCATCCTCCCGACGCGATTGGTAGAAACGCTCGATGTAGTCGGCGTACAGCGCCATGGTAGCCCGACGCTTGATAGTGCGCTTGTCGGTACGGATGAATGGCTTCCCTGCTTCGGAAAAGGCGATAAAGTCTCGGTGCAGCTGGTTCTTGTGCAAAGATAGGGAGTTGGCCTTTTCAACCACATCCCAGACGCTGTCATAGAGCGCTTCGGCATCGTCACCATCCCTCTTGATGGTTGGGTCTCTCAGCTCGATAAGGAGACCGGCTTGCGGCCTGCCCGATCCGATCTGTGAGATACATTAGCATATGATTAGTAGAATTAATGATCTTTCAGTCAACTTTGTCGAACTTGTGGAGGGCTCCTGGACTTACCATCAGACAACCATCAACGGCTGGGTGAGATGTGACGAGGGCCTCCGTGTCGAGCGGCGAGATCTTGTACCCATTCGAAAGCACCACAACGTCATCACTGCGGCCGTGTGACGCCCATAATCCTGGCTTGGTCGGATGCTGGACATATAGATCCTTGAAGTTGAAACTGTTTACGTCTTGAAAGGTATGAAAGAGACCTTGGAAGAACTCATCGTGCTCGTTGCGATGGATCCACTGTTCGTAGAGGCCGGGTTCAACCATCTTGAAATCGAAACCGGACCAAGGGTGAAATGCAAACCAATGCCAATCCTGTCTGTCCACCCATAGGTTGCCGATAAACAAACCTTCCGATGTGCCGGTCAGGTTCAAGACGCGAACATGCTCATTCACTTTGGAGCCTAAATGGTTGCTCACAGGCCCTGGAAGGTAATCACATCTGTTAGCTTACTGGCGTAAAGGGAAATCATTGGCACAGGATGATTCATCGTCGTATCTCAAACACCAAGTTGTACCGTTCGTCTGGAGGTATTTAGATCGGGGACAAATTTCTTACCTCCCGAGGCGCAGATGAACTTCGATCTGCTTAACTTTGGCAAGATGTCAGGGGCTTCTCCAAGCTCGTCAGTGAGCGAGGGAATCATGCTCCAGATGTCGATCTTGATCTGGTCCGCCATGGACGATACGAGCTCAAGGCTGGGTATCACGTCTCGAGGCCCAAGGACGCAGTGTAGCCCAAACAGTGGCGAGATAACCACGTCCATCAAAATCCCGGCTCCCTTGAATACATAGTCAGTACTTGATCAATTGCTCATTCGGGCATGATGGATCGGAAAGTGAAAGCTTCTTACATGACTCAAAGGGAATGTCGAATATAGCGTATCGCCATCATCCCAACCTTTCGCCCAGGGCTCCATGCCCTCATGAGGGGGGAGCAGCCGGACAGCATCCACAGTACCGATCAGCCCGTGGGTCCATGAGATGGGTTTCGGCAGGCCGGTTGAGCCCGAAGTATGGAGGATGCAGAATGTGTCGTTAATCACATCTTCCCAACGCTTTGTGTAAGGAAATGGCTCCACGTTTTCCAGCTCGCTGTCATCCTCAGGAAGAAGCTCATCCAGCCTGGGCAGTTCCATAACATGCATAGGCCGCTGCTGTAAAAAGTCATTGACGAGCTGCGTTTGCTTCTCACCAGCGGGGTTGACCCAGATGTTACAATTTGCCGCCTTGAGAACGGCTATAGCGCCCTCGGTGCTGTTCTTTGGAGAGAGAAACAAGCCCTGTAGGAATAGGAATCAGTTAGACAAACATAGCCACGTCTTGGGAAACCCGTTGAATGGGAGGAGAAACGAACAGCGCAACTGGCTTTGATACAAGCGAATGTCAACAGGATCTGTCGGAGATCATCTAATGTATAGTCAGCGTCTCGTTAGTCAGATAGCTCGAGTACGGGGGCCCGTGAGTCGCTGAGATGGCGATACAATTTTTTTACGATCTCAGGGCGCTTGGCTTTCAGGGACAAACTTACGAGGCCCGATATAACCCACGGCACGAATGTCCGACGTCACTCCAAGCTCTCGCTGAAGTAGCCAGGCAGTCTTGTCGACCGCCTTCGTAAAAGTACGAGCCGATACATGACGGAACCCCTGCGACAGGTCCGAGGACTTGGCGAAAGAGTAAATGATGCGATCGGGCTCGGCAGCTGCAAGATCATCCAAAATCTGCGGAATTAATCTTCTCCCACAGTTTACCGGCGTTCCCTTACGAACAGCCATAACTGCTAGTACGAGTGTGGGGATGAACTGGCTGGAGATGAGCAAATAAAAAATTTTGGATGAGCCCTGATAGCGAGGCCGAGAATAGTGACAAGAGAAATCGAGATAGTGAAAGAGTGTCTAGATAGACCAAAAGAAGAATATTGTGGCACGAGAGAGAGCTACGAAGCGAGGATTGAATATAAAATTCCGACTCGCCACCTACAAGTTTAGCAATGCCGCGTCTCTCTCTAAAATTCCAGGCTGGTTGAGCTAACTTCCTGCATGAGGTGTCCCGAAAGAGTCGGCCACCTAAGTTACTTCTGACTTGCAGACCAAGGCCCAGGACGATTGCCTAGATTGGCAGACCACGCTGACAAGGGAAACTAGGGGGATTTCCTTTTTGAGCTCCGACTCCAGCTGACAGGCGAGGAGAGCTTCTGGGCTCAGCAAATCCAGGGTGTCTTACATCCCTGCTAACTGACATCCTAAAAGTAATCTGAGGGCTCCGATTGGTAGGAAAAGGTTCTGAAGTCAGCTAAATAATCGTGATTGTTTTTTCAGCGGGGCGTTGAGAAAGCAGGGGATGCATGTTCAGTTGACTTTTTAGGGACGCCTACAGGGCATCTACAGCACCTGTCTAGATCCGTCAATCGCCCGAGAGCTTGAAAGCCGGATCTGGAGCGCCAGTGACTTGTCAACAACAACTGCTCATACTCGTGGAACAACATTTCTTTCTCTTGACGGCATGTGATTTGCCATGCCAGTATTTTCTGGTTGACTTACACTTGCCTACAGGGTGCTGCAAATGCCGGGATGGCGACGTTTAGGACGACAGGGTTAGCAGGAAGACTTGGTGACAAGTTTATTCTCTCTTGATTTTAGTATTTTTCATGCACGAGGTTCTTTGGCTCCGGGCCCCGAGCCCTCCATCCGCAACTAAGACTAACGAAGCAATACGGCGACGTATAATTGATGACTTTAATATCTCTTACTCCAAGAGAATTGTGGAAATTGCATTGTAAGAGGTGGTCTTCCCGCTCCAGCCGCCAGCCTACTGTGAGTACAGGGTAATCCGCAGCTATCCTCGGACCGTGCACCTCATACTAATACTTCAGTTCAAGTTCGTCAAAGACAGTGGCAGCCGGAATACACATGTATGGCATTCTTCTATAGTAGATCCTAGACTTCGGCCTGGGCCTCCTCCGTCAAGCATGTATCAGAAAAACCACCGGCGACGTTATCCACCTTTCTACAGTTACCTTGCACAAGACAGAAGACGGGGACCGTTGGTGACGCCCAATTGATGAGGATAGCCAAATAATCTATAAGTCTGAGCCAGCCGATCAGCGTCTGATGAAGCGCAAATCGTACGCCGGAGGTGTCAACATGAACCGTTCTGAGCCAGTAGAAGCCCTGATCTTAGCCTGCTCCTGGGTCTCACCCGGCTCGGGCACGACCTCCCAGCGGAAGTTCATGATCATATGTGCCAGGAAGCACACCATGGTTACCTCTGCAAAGCGCTTTCCAATGCACTGACGCGACCCAGACGAGTAGCCGATAAAGTCCTCGTACGAGACCTGCGGGGTGGACTGTAAGTACTTGATTCAAAGGTTTCCTTCCCCCCCAACAGAGGAATGAGAGCGAGGATATAAACTTACCGTCACCTTTTTCTTGCCGTTTACGTCTTCCGTCTCGCGAAGATGACGGGCTGGGTTGTAGGTTTGCGGGTCTTCCCACTTGAACGGGTTGACTCCAAACGCTGCCGTGTCGAGGTGCACACGTGTACCCTTGGGAATGGCAACGGTGTGTTGGTGAACCTTGGCCTCAGATGGGTCGGCGGCGTCACCGTCCCACGTTGTATAGCTAAGCGTAGTGTCGCGGGAAGCCACGCGCGTCATCTGCATGGCCAGATCGCGCAAGCGAAGTGTTTCAATGGTAGCTGCAAGGACTAGAGGCAAGTTTGCCATTTCTTCGTAGTCGAAACACTTCAGTGGTTTCGCGTCTCCCACTTTTTCGGCCTCGTCCAGGGAAATACTATTCAACTTGCTGACCTCTTCATATAGCTTTTCTTGCCAATCGGTGTTCCTGGCGAGAAGTGACAGAACCCAAGTTAGGGTATGAGAGGATGTTTCGTGACCAGTACTGAGTTATGTGTTAGTCAGGGTATAAATGATGCAATGTAGCTTGGAGTGCCTAGACTTACACCATGAAAGAGAAAATATTGCCTTGGACTTCCTTGTCTGATAGTCCGACATTGGACGCCACGTACCCCTTCTCGGCCCTCTCAGCCTTCTCCACATCATTCTGGGAATCGACCAACGCGTCGATGAGGTTGCTGTACTTTCTTGGTCGGCCTGGGACCTCTATGGTATCCTTGGTATCCTCAATTCTTTGCCTTGTCTCAGCCTGCGCATTCTTAATGTGACTGGCGAGGGATCGCCGCGCCCAGCCGGCGCGACGCAAATACAATGAGGGACTCCATTCCATGAACCACAGAGGTAGCATTGTCTGTACAAATGGCGAGTCCCATACCACTTTGAGTGTCTCGGCAAGTGGCATCAGGTCGTTTTTCGTCTTGCGCTTCGACTCTCCTGCCGGATTCCAGGGTATGTCAATGTCGAACCAGGAGGCGCCGATGGCACCGAGTGTCACTTTCAGCATGGTGTCTTTCATATCACGTACGATGGGAGCCGTCTGCGAGTTTGCGGCCGCTGGATAGATGTGCTCTTCGCGGAGTAATGTCCTCCACATATTGCGCATGTTGTACCATCCGTTCTCCATGAGCTCGTTGTTAAATACTGCTTTGACGACACGTTTGTGCCTCTCATGCTGGGCGCCGTTCTGTGCCGAGGCGAGCTGCAGTCCAAAGGTATTCAACATGCGATAGCGGATCTTCTCAAGAGGCTTGAGGAAAATATCGCCGTTGCGGCCAATCTCACGAAAGATCTTTGGCGACCCGAAGAGATAGGCCACGTCATTTGGTGACGACTAGTAATGGGATACCCACGTCGATAATTGCTCTTTTTAGAAGATAGGTAAGGGTTACTCACAGCCTCTGTAATGACGATCATGTCGGACCGCGCGTTGGCGAACTTCTTGAAAGGATCCTTGAGGGTGAACTTCTCCATGGGGACTAGGATGGGAACGCGAGGATACCAAGAACGAATGATGGACTCGAAAATCATGACGCCGCTGTGGATTGCGGGATGGCCATTGCGGCGGACCTTGAGGACGGTGCGTGCATATGTCACCAGCCATTGGAGCACGATGATGATGGGAAGGCCAATAGCGCCGAAGAGTAGGAGAGGGGGGGCCATGGTGAAGTGAAGACTGAGGATTGTCTCAGCGACAGTAAAGATGAAGGAAAGCGAAAAGACAGCAGCAATAGACCAGAGATGATCACTCAGAGGTCTTTGCAAGGGAGTTTAAGAATGTCCTGACAAGAATGTGCAGGACTGCCAATTTCACCTTTGGTACGACCAAAACCAGCTGGAACATCATCGCCTGAAGTACTGATGAAGCGCCAATGAATAAGGACATGTCCGAAGTGGTGTAGTGTCCAGATACCACTAACCCCGATTGTGCTTATACTGCTTGTGGCCGTCAGCTGTGTCATCGCCGGGCAGGGCGGAGGTATACCCGGAACAGCAAGTTGGAGGTGAGGCGGGGCCAGATCAACGGAGCGGAAGTCAGCCCAAAGCGGCAACTGTCCATCGGCCAACTACCAGTCTGGGATGCGCGTCTGACAGCCAGAGTGGGAGAGGCTGTGCACCAACTCGCAGCATTCAGCCCAAAATAGACGCTGAAAATAATGCAGTGCATACAGACAAGGAGAAGCGATGGCAACCCCAGAAGCCCGACTCAGAACATGCCACTTTGGATCATCTCGTAGCTGTATCAAGCGTTATGAGGTCTTGGATGTTGTATATTTTTGTACTTGTACAACTGCTATGTACCAATATTCTCCTCTTCTCCAGAGAGGGCTTTCTGCCTTGAACTTGTCTGTCTAAATAGTCTACCGAAAGTGATTGCGACTTATCGCGAATGTTATATATTAAAAAAAGTAAAATATATCAAAATTAAATATCATATACTAAGAGATATTAATAATAATAATAAAGAAAAGAAGAAAAAACAAAAATAAAACAAAAAAAGGCATTTAACTGTCTAAAAAGCGGGTAAATAGCAGGTAGTATAATAATTAATTATTGTTACGACCCCAGCGGTTACGTCACGTGTCACCCGTAAAAATTCTCACCAATTATCATAGACCGATGACTCCTGTCTCGGTCTATGACTGAAGCACCAATCACGTATAGACCGAGGACCCACCATTACGGTCTAGGACCGAAGCTTAGACATCTCGGTCCTTAAACCTCGACATACTAATATATCACTTAGCCAGTATATAAGAACATTTATT
>VYWZ01000102.1:0-15726 GCA_008711595.1 Fusarium xyrophilum | reverse complement strand
GGGCTGGGCTGGGCTGGGCTGGATTTATTGCTGGATCAGTAGTCCTCTTGCATGGCAGATCTTTCATCTCATCTCCCAAACCGAGACATTCACCATGGCGGATGAGCTTACTGTCTTCCTCCGGGCTATTTGCCTGAATGCGTACTGTATCCAGGGTCCCTCCTATCTCGATATTGCTGGATATGTGGAATTCGGTCTCGCCTCCGCGGCTCGAAATATCATTGTTCGCTGTTCTGAGGCCCTCGGTATCGTGGTCGAGCTGGCTCCTGATGCTTCGTTGGAACTCACGGCTGAAGCTCTCGCGAGTCTCGAAACTCGCCTTGAAACCAAGTTTCCCAGTCACCGACGCCCTCTCCCAAGTTGCCCGGATCCCCCTCGCTTTGAATCGTCAACGTCGCACGTCAGCGATATTGCCGATTGCTTGAACATACCGGGAGCCATAGTCGAGCCCTGGGGCTGTTATCAAGAATGCATGACGGCAGCGGTCTGCGGGAAATTAGGCTACAAGCTAGACGTGGAGTTGCTCAACGACAAGAACTTTGAGCAAATGGCCTCTCGACTCTCCGAAGTTGAGCTTGTGGTACACACGTGGTATTCCTGCGTATGTGCCAATCTGATATATTCCTGGACAAACTTCTGATTATACACAGGATCCGCTCTGTGCTAAGATGCATCATCGAGCAACCACTCTTAGCTACTCTGGACTCAAGGTAGCTACTGAACTAGGCAGCAAGTGCGAGGAGTGCGGCAATGAACCCTCAACCGTCGTTTCTAAGCAGGTACTTAGCCTGTGCCAGCCGGTCGAGATTCATACTTGGTTGATGGATGGTACTGGCACCCTACAGCCGCAAGCCCTCACATTTACAATCACTGCACAGGGTATTGAAAGGGGATATCTGGGGAAATTATTAGATCACAAGCCATGGAGACGCCATCTGGCAGAGAAGAGGAAGCGGAGACAGGCTGAGGAGTAAGCAGAGTCTAAATCGATCCTTGTATCATGCATGATCTGCGGCCACTACCATCGATGTCACCAAGGTACCGCCCAAACAACGAAAGGGTTGTATATCTCATCCGTGTTGAGAATTGCGGCCAGCTTCTGAACGGACTCGGTGAACCAAAGACTCGTCTGGAGGGCAGAGACATGGCTTCCACCTTCTTAGATAAACCCCCCGCATCTACGGCAAGCTTGACATCGTCGATGCTCGGCGATGCCTTGCGCGTTTCGAATTCGTTGGGAAACTTGAGGATCACGTATGGTAGTGTGCGGTCCCCTTTCAGACCGCTGCGAAGTCGCTGTATGAGATTTATATGATGCCCTGGGTGGCTGCAGATCATAAGAAAGGGTCTGTCTGTGAAAGATGATGACAGGGAGATTCGGCGGTGAGGATGAGCCCGTTCGTCCTGAGCCTGCCATAAAGTCATGGACAAACAGCGTTCCTTTCTCTATTGAACTCGACATATTCCCTCTCACAGCCCATCTCTGGGACAGAAGTGAGAATGGACGACAAGGCTTAACCCCCCTCATCTTTGTAAGCAGTCAAGCATCGCCGAAGAACCATTCGTCCTGCTGTACATGAAAAGGACGAATAATCATCGGAAGAAGAGTTCTCAAGGAGTGTAACTGAGGGCAAGAACAACGACATGGAAACCCACACGCGGACACGCACTGACAATGAGCAAAAGATTAACAACTTAAGGACGAGTTATGAGCAGATTTTCATGACTTGCTGTGGTTTCTATCGTGGCTCGTGCCGTGGGTTTAGTACCTAGGTACTCTGTACCTTGGGCTTAGGTAATAAAATATGTGTAGGCCTGGCACCTAAGGCAGAAGTTGTTCTGTCATCATCGACCTGATGGATAGACTAACTACTCTGTACTCTGTACAGAGTAGTAAATTTTATATCATCCAAGGCATGAAGGATCGTGTCAAGAGATTGAATGTCTCGGATACTCGAGACTGGAATGCATGGCATCTACTCTGTAGACCCTGATAATCGGTATCAGAAGCTTCCCAAAAGCCAAAAGTCGGAACATTTCTCAACACTGTTTATGATGGCAATCACATGCAAATCTGTTTCACATCTCGTCTTATTCCCTGTGTTATTCCACGTCGTCCAACCGCATTCACAGGCGACATGCCATTAGTTCTTTGTCACGTTCTTATTTACATTCCGACCATGTAATTGATGCTACTCGTGGCCACCCTTCAGCGACCCTTCAGTCTGTTCAAGTGTGTTGGGATTCACGACGCCAAAGTTGAACGACTCAATCTTCCAATCTTCACTCAAACCTCGTCTCGAAATAAGCCAAAAGACCCCAGAGCTCTCGCTCGTCATTGTTTTCTATCAACAGACACACCAAGTGTGGAGTGATATCGTTCAAGTACAACTATCTCGTCATCTCCACCCTTTCTTCGCCTCTCAACACCATCACGATCGGGCTTCAATGACGACCACTTCGCCATGGATAGCTCAAGCATCATATCGGCCGAGGATCTTCCTCCTCAACCAGGTCGAACACTACTGCCCTCCCCAGTAGCTCAAGCCGTTAGTCTCGCAGCACGCTCAACATGCCTCGCTATTCGCCTCAGTTCCAGGGCGGGATCGTACGGTCTGAGTGCTGCAAAGGTAACCACGCTATCCTCCCTGGAACTTGCTCGCAGCATGGTCGAGACTGTCTTATCACAGGCAGGGAGAGAAACACTCTCCCGGTCACAGAGCGATATGTCTACCGCTGGGGCCGAATCCATCATCGAACGAAGTTTCGAGCATCTTCACCATGCCATGTCCCAAGCCGTCTTTTGGACAAGTGCAGGTTTTCACTTCACGAGTACAACTTTCTCTGTGGCTTCAGGGATATCACAACTGCTCCTGTCTTCACTCGACCACGTCTTCGGCTCGACTGATTCCTCCCGAGCCATTGCGAGCATCGTCACACTGATCAGACGGGAGTTCCACGACCCCACCGCCGGCATCCATGGGGATACTGTTGGTGTGATGGATCTTGTGCTTGGTTTATGTGCTTTAGCATACCTACAAAGATGGTCCTGGAAGATGATCGAAGAGGAAAAACGACGACGGGACTCCGAAGAGATCATATGGGACGTCGTCGTTCTAAACGATGGCGAGCGTGTTGACATACAAGATCGTATTGCTCGAACTCCAGTCTTCACGAGGCCAGCCAGTTCAGCATCTCGAGACGCAAGTCCCACCAAACTCCGAGAAGCCGTCATTGGTTCCCAATCCACATCTTTCAAGGAAGAGGAAGCTGTCATCGACCAGCTCAAAGATGAAATGGTCAAGAAACTCCCTCCCGACACTTCCGTTTCCATTTCCAACACAGTGTCATCGACACAAACAGTCACCATTGACGTCGATGGACCTCGCCCGTTCCCTTTACCTCTACTACCGGGTGCCGAGATTGTTGAGGCCAAGGGATTGAGTAATCAGGCAGGTCGCCGCACCAGCCAGATACTAAGCGACCCTCCCGAAGCCTCCAGTTACCGTGTTGTCTATAGGCTTGAGAGATCAAGGACTGGTGACATTTCCTTCCAGGGGTCTCAGGACATGCCTGTCTCTGCGATCGACGTATCGAAAGAGGAACCGGCTCCCGCGGTCCCAGTCAAAGAACCTCCCCAAGTGCCCAAGAAGACAAGGACAATGGGGGTCAAGTCGCCTCCACCGCAACGTTCAAGACCCGTCAAAAGCGCCAGCGATCAAACATCCCGGACCTCTCCTCAAACTATACCAAAACCTCGAGCCAGTGCAATACGAGATGAAAAGGGGAGGTTCACACGGCCAACTTCCGCCTCACCACCATCATCGCCAGTAGAGATCAAAACTCCACAACGCGAAGCAAACCAGAAGAGACCACGCGCACCTGTCAACTCCTCACAAGCCGCCAACAAGACCACTTCCCCGCGAGAAAGCACTGCAGCTCCCAGAAGAGTGTTACCCAAAAGGAAGTCGGACTCTCCGACGGCGAGCCAAACAAGCGAGAAGAAGACTGGTCTTAGACAGGCTCTTCGAGAAGGAAGTCAGTCAATCTCAAATATTTGGAACAAGGATTCTCCGCCACAGGAAAGTAGACCTCGTCCGCCGTCACGCATATCAACTGTTAGTAAGACTGGCAATAAACCACTGCACAGTCCCCGCTCTTCCTTGGCTCAAAAGCGCATTGAGAAGGCGGAACTTATCCCACGCAACCCTTCCCGTGCAAGTTATGTCTCCGTTCATGAACGTCGCCGAGATTCTGTGATATCTCAAACAGATACCTACTCCATCCATTCGGGGCATGGCACCCCAACCCACTCTCCGAGTGTTTCGCTGAGTGGTGCCGCATTTGATTCGTCTTGGGTTCAGCAAGCCCAAAATGATGGTCTGCTTGCACCGCCTCCAATGTCTGCCGGTCACCGCAGGGTCCTTCGTAGGAGCCCAAGTCTTTGGAGCATGGCATCCAATGATTCACAGTCGTCACTGGTCCTTTCATACTACCATCAAAAGAGCGCCTACACAGCGTCAGATGCCCTCGGGGGTCTGAGACGTGATGGTACGGTGAATGGGATATTTCCTCAAGCACATTTACTTCGTAACATCACAAGGTACATGAGATTCTCGTCTGCATCGTATGGTTCCGCGTTCCTCAAGTTCATGGGCATTTCGAAAGACATGCCCCTATCAAGAGCTTGGGACAGCACCCACACTGATGTCAGACACTTTGTCCATCATACAGAGTCAGACACTCACAGTGTTCTTCTCGCCTCTATCGTCGATCCACAAGGAGGGACAGACTCCAGTGGTTCGACCGGCACTGGCGTCCCTTTGGTACACTACATCTCCCTGGATCGTGACGCCAAAGCAGTCGTGCTTGCTTGTCGAGGTACACTAGGTTTTGAGGATGTTCTAGCAGATATGACATGTGATTATGATGTTTTGACTTGGCGTGGTCGAGGCCACAAGGTACACAAAGGCGTCCATGCCTCAGCTCGTCGTCTCCTATACGGCGGCGATCGACGCGTGCTGCTTACTCTCCGAGAGGCATTGCTCGAATTCCCGGATTATGGACTTGTTCTCTGTGGCCATTCCCTTGGTGGCGCAGTGACGGCATTGCTTGGGGTGATGCTTTCCGAACCAAACCCAGCAGGCACTGGCTTCGTGACTGCGACAGAGGGACCAGAAAGGACTGTTGGTGATAAACTCTCCGACGGCCTCCTACCTATCCACTCTACGTTACCACCACGTCGCCCTATACACGTGTATGCCTATGGACCTCCCAGCACCATGTCAGCATCCCTACGTAAGAGAACTCGTGGTCTCATTACAACCGTGGTTCATGGGAACGACATCGTTCCATATTTGTCACTGGGAGTTTTGCACGACTTCCAGGCAGTTGCACTTGCATTCAAGAATGACCAGCAACAAGCCAAGACAGAGATACGTCAGCGCATATGGCAGGCCTTCCAGACTGGCGTAGCAGACAAGTGGTACGGGGGTCTGCCCTCTGTCCCATCTGGAGACTCCTCCAAATGGGGTCATTCAGTGTTGCAAGGCCTCAGAGCTGGTATGACGAATCGTAAGCTTGTGCCACCTGGAGAGGTTTTCACCATCGAGACACAAAGGGTTTTGAGGCGAGATGCATTCTTGCTACCCGAAGAAGATCATATTGGAAAGCCAGCCCAGAGAATTGTGATGAAATATGTCAAGGATGTTGAGGAGCGCTTTAAGGAGCTGAGATTTGGAACGAGTATGCTGATTGATCATAACCCAGCTAGATATGAGGAAGCCTTGAACAAGCTTCGTGTTGGAGTCGTGTAAGTGTAAGTGAGACTTTATGCTGATGAGTTACGATACGGAATGATTCGGAGGTTTTGTGATTCAGGCGTACAACAATATGCAGTGTTTTACGACGGAATTGACTTGGATATATGTGGTCTATCTACGTCGAATCGTATCTTTCCTAACTCATGTGCAACAACGTGGATGTCTAATCAGCTGTAGTGGTGATGATCTTGCCATCATCATCATAGAAAATCTCCTTCGCCTTGACACATCTCAAGTGATCCACACCCTTGCTTAGCTCGCAGTCGTGGTAGAAGAGATATGTCTTGCCCTTGAACTCGACAATGGAGTGATGTGTCGTCCATCCCAGCACGGGCTCCAGGATACGTCCACCGTAAGTGAAAGGTCCGTATGGGCTGTCTCCACTAGCGAAGCACAGGAAGTGTGTGTCGCCTGTTGAGTACGAGAAGTAGTACTTTCCATTCCTCTTGTGCATCCACGCAGCCTCGAAGAAACGTCGGTCATGGTCATCTCCCAGAATGGGCTTGCCAGACTCGGGGTGAAGGATCTGGATCTCCTTGACTTCATCGGCGAATTGGTGCATGTCTTCAGTGAGCTTGGCTACTCTTGGTCCTTGGGCGGGAACACCCTCGCCGCTGACCTCCTTGGGACCCTGCCACTCGGGGTCAAAAATATCATTACCCTTCTGGTAGCATTGCAACTGACCACCCCAGAGACCTCCGAAGTACAGGTACGCTTGGCCATCCTCATCCACGAAGCTTGCAGGGTCAATACTGTAGCTTCCCTTGATGGGCTCTGGGTCGGGAGTGAAAGGTCCCTCGGGCCTGTCACCAACAGCAACACCGATACGGAAAATTCCTTGCTTATCTCTGGCAGGGAAGTAAAGGTAGAATCTGCCGTTCTTCTCGGCGGCATCGGGAGCCCAGAGTTGCTTGGAAACCCAGGGGATGTCTTCCGTCTTTAGAACAACACCGTGGTCGACGACCTCTGCTGGTGGGTCGAGGCTCTCAGTGCTGAAGACATGGTAATCAGCCATGTCGTATTGATCGCCATTGTCGTTGAACTTGATATCGGTCTCACGATCGTGAGAAGGATAGACGTAGATCTTGCCATTGAAGACATGCGCCGAAGGGTCGGCGCTGTAGACGTTGGTGATGAGAGGCGCCATGATGTATGACTTTTATGAGATGCGGTGTTAATGTTTGGTTGGAGGTGATGACTTGCAGTGGCTGAGAGCAGACCGCCTTTTGATATTCGAAAGGAGTTATAACATGATATGGACAATTGACCCCGCGTTGACGTGCAGATGCGACTTGAGGCTCATCTCAGTTGATTCATTTATCCAGTCAGGCCACGCAATTACCCGGGTTGAGTTCCACACCAGATGATCGAGTGAGAAAGCCAAGCCAAGCACCTCGGCATGGTGTGTATGCTCTCGGTTGGAGAAGGATAAGTCGATGACACGGTGCGACGGCTTGAAATAGCCGCCGGTAACAGGTTCTGCCCATTCAACTGTGGCGCCTCTGTTGCTGGGCCACTTCACCCAAAAATATCGTGAGTATTTGTGGTTGTTTCATCATATGTTGTCTGATCTGCCAGACTTGCCAGTTGGACACTGACAGCGGAATTTAGGCAAAATAGGTACGAAATGCCGGCATGTTTTCCATTGTTATGCATAATTCAGTTAGCTTGAGCCTTCAGGGTAAGTGGCAGTGTGGTGCGGTAATTCATGGGATCGTCATTATCGACGTGTAATTCGTTGGCTAAAATAGAGAGGGTCTATATGGTCTGTGGTCAGTTGTCACCGGTCTGTGGTCTGTGGTCCTGGGTCGGAGGGTCGGGTCTTTGAACCATCAGGTTCGAGAGTGGGAGATGGGGTCGAATGAGAGAAATATTGCGGACCTAGAAGTCTTGAACTCCAGTCTCGCCTTGCCTTGTTGGTAGCTGTGCTGAGGATTCATCCTCATCTATCCAACTTGGTTCTTCATCGTCGAACCAGGCATCTTGAGCGTCTCTCCTGACCATGGTATCGAGATCTTCATCTGCGTCGACGGGCTTGTAGTCAAAGTCCTCGTCTAGACCATGAACGAAGCGCTCTTCTAGGAACGCATGCCATAGGAGAAGGCCATGGGCTCTGTCTGCTGCTGGTTTCTCCCATGGATGCTCAAGATCACCGCCCGGGTTCTCAATGTCACCATCTTTCAGCCGCGAGAGCTTCAGCTCTCCACGTTGCAAGTCAGCCTCGAGAGTTCTGCCATAGCCTTTGGCTCTGCCCTCGGCTTCACGCTCCGAAGCAGACTGGAACCTCTTTACTAGCCGCTCGTACAGCGCTGGATCTAAGGGGCAAAGTCAGGTTGGGAGCTGGGGATGATCGAGTAGTACGGCGTTACCAGCGAGCTCGTGCTCCAGGTTATCAAAGTATGACGGATGTCGACTGAGGTACTCTCGCCTTCGATTCTGCGCTTGAATCTGTGCAGTCCGAGATGGAGATTTGGGTGCGCGCGGGACGGGCTTGTCTGGTTGCTCGCCTAGGGGCTTTTCTCCTAGAGGTTTGATAGGAGCCATGGCGGTTTACCTGCGATGTACAGTATTATAATGCTGTAGTGATTGATAAATGTTGGAAGTTCTTGATGGTTGATCGACAGAAAGGTTGGCTTATGCTGGAGGCCAATGGATGCGCAACCAATTATGTCAGCTTCTCGACCTGCTGAGGTCCCCACTTCTCCCACTTCTGCCACTTCTCATCCACCATCTGCAGGATCTCGAAATATGAGATTGGGCGTGTAGTTATCACATACAGCAAGACCTTATGTATTGGTTGCTAACAGCATACATCTTCTACTCGCTCTTCTACTGTTACGTTTCCTCGAGTCCAACGCGTTTGAAGAAAATCGCTGATGAAATGGCTGCAATCACCTCTAGATTGGGTATCATTCTTCGGTGGAAGAAGATACTCCGACCGGGGAACTATGCTGCCAAGCTTGACCTTTCTAGCGACGTCGTGGCCGCGTAAAGTTTGTTGTGGTCCGGTTCCCAATGGCTTCGTTGGCTGAAGGAGAAGCTGTCGCTGTGTCTGGGGTATCGAGCCACGGGGCACAAACGGTGCAACGCGTGAGCAGCACTGCAGCATGTGAATTCATCGTTACATGCGAGATGTGACACAACCTCAGGAAGTGGAATGATCTCGAGACGGCAGGTTTTGACTCTGAGAATCTCTCGACGAGAGATCTAGACTGACAACAGAGTCCAGAAATCAAGCCCCAACGTCGAACGGGCCAGGGACCCATCTTGAAAGAAGACTTTTCAGAAGCCTGTTGTCAATAACTTATCTGACAGGTGAAGCGATGGTCTGAATGGAAAACAAGTCCAGTTGACCTGGATGACCCCTGTCGATGGAGACGCTCGGGTGGCTTTTGGATGCGTATAACCGTCTCGAATGGGTGCAATGAGCTGTGTATCGTGTAGCTCGAGCCAATGCAGGCTCGGCGCAAGATTACCCTGGCCAGAAAAACGAGCGCGCAATCACGATCATAACGAGACCCGAAAGCACGCCTAAAAAAAGGCCAACCAAGCTTGCCTGCTTGCCTGCTTGCCTGCTTGCCTGCTTGCCTGCTTGTGCTTGTGCTTGTGCTTGTGCTTGTGCTTGATATTGGATCCTGGGGGGAAGCTTTGGCTCTGGATCCCATCGACACTGCAGCGGCGGATCTACCCCTTGGAGATTATCTTTTCTTTACTTCCGTGATATCCTTGACAGGCCTTTTCTCTTCTTTTACCTGATTCTGCTTCCTTCATTCTAGGGATCGTCAGGCTCATTTATTCTCCTATCAATCCTTATCGGCCTCGCTTGTCGATATACCACCCTGTTCCCGAGAGCTTTCAAGGCCTGCCTGTCTGTCTGCTTGCCTCCACTGTCGATAATATCGCGAAGCTCGGTCCAGACCACTCACTTACCATTTTTTGCTGTCTTCACTCATTCACCCATTCAGTATTCATCTCCTCTGTCTAGATTAATTCTTTGACCGAATTTCGCCAACTGTTGGGCCGTTGTCTTAGTCTCCCTGTTATATCGCCTCACCTTCAAACCTCCAACTCCGACTCCACGTACGCCCCGGTCGCGTCCTGCCACCAGAGGATGCCAATGTCGGCTAATGGGAGCTGCTGATATCGCCTCGCGCCTTCGAGCCAAGTTCACCAAGAGGCGACACTCGACGGCGGGCTCACATGCATCTTCCAGTCGGAGCATTACCGACACCACCTCGTCGTCGTTCGGGAGTCGTCACTTATGGGATCGCGATCATTCTCGAGCTCGTGACGGAGATGGGGACCATTCGTCTCAGCGGGCCGTGAGCAATTCGAGGGGCACCGTGAGTAGCCGACGTGGCGTGGCAGCGACCCCCGATGGTTCGCATCGACAGCGAGAAGACGGCCAAGACATCGCAAAGCTCGGGGGTTCTCGGGAGGTTTCAGAAGCAGCAAGGTCGAGCTCAAACTCAAACTCAAGTTCAAATCCAGAGTCGGAAGCCAAGAGTTCCTCGGAAATAGGTGCTGAAGCAGCGGTCCCACCCGCTAACGACAATTCCACAGCGCCCGACACCACGAGCGAGCCACTGAAACAGCCGTCTCCGCCTATAGATCAGCAGAGCCTCGATGACCTGGATGAAGAGCCTGATTCAACCGCCACTAGCTCTAGCGACCAGCTCCCGCCCCATGGCGATCTGCACCCGCCACAACCTCATCCAAGACTTCACTTCAATCAACCACCGCTGCTCTCTCCCTCACTTCATCCTTCGGAACAGCCTTCACCATCGCGTCTGCGCCAAGCAGGCTCCAATCTCGACCGTATACACGAAGACTCCCAGGACTCGGAACCCCAATCACCCACTGCGCGCCCAAGAAAGGTCACAAGTCTTGAGTTGGACGCTGGTTCTGAGCTTGCCGGTCACAATGACGACGACGTGTTGAGTCTCGATCAAGCTCCCAACTCTCCAGAGTCTGCCGCCTTTGTGGCTGCGGCGGCAGCGACCTCGACGACATTTGTCGCTCCGTCTCCCGGCCTTCCAACAGCTGGGACCCCTGGCTCTCCGTCACGACCAGCCCCGCCCCGACGACAGAGCTTGCTATCGAGTCGCCAGACGACATTGATCAATACGCTCCTTGCACCACCCGTAAACGAACCTGGATACAACCAGAACACCACATACGCGCCTATCAACGGAAATATGGTGACCCGAAAGATCTGGGTCAAGCGGCCTCATGCCTCGCCGACCCTCGTTACTGTCAACGAAGATGACCTGGTCGACGATGTCCGCGATATGATTCTACGTAAATACTCAAACTCACTCGGTCGAAGCTTCGACTCTCCAGACATTAACGTTCGCATAATTCCTCGTGATCAACATTCAGAACGTGTCCTCAATCCTGAGGAGCCAATGGGTCGGACTCTCGATGCTTATTATCCAGGCGGACAAACCGTCGAAGAAGCTCTAGTAATTGACATTCCAAGGCGTGCGTCCAAAGTTTCACCGCGCCCCGTGATTCCAGCATATGTTGGCAACCTCTACTACAGCGATGATGGTCGGCCTACGGAATCAAGTGATGGCTACTTTCCTTCGGTCGCCGTCCATCCTGGCGCAGTCGGCTCACCACATCTCCCAGTTGCAGTTCCAGTTCCGGCGCATGTTAATCCTCAGGCATCGCACTCTATCGCAGTGTTAGGGACTGGCCATATTCCACCTATTCCGTCGCCTGGTAGATCACGCGCATATCGCGATCGTCCAGATCGTCCCAGACTAGGCCGCACTCATACGTCGTCGCCAACACCGATTGCCAATGGCTCCGCCGTGTCACTGGCTGCCACCGCGAATCATGCGAACCACGGTACGCAACACTTCAACCCGAGGCTGCCGCATTCGCGAACTCATTCAAACTCTTCAGATCAACCTGGTATGCCACCTGCTGCCCCTCCTCTGCCGACGCCTCCCGCCCCCGAGCCTTCAGCAGTACGTGTATCGACACCTCCAGTCAGGCCAACTTCGCCTCGACCCACGGCGAAAATCAAGAAGAGCAAGAAGGCCGAACATCCTAGTTTACCACCGGGCATGCTCAATGGCGGCGTGCCTCCCATCAACGTCCTGATTGTGGAAGATAACCCTATCAACTTGAAACTCTTGGAAGCCTTTGTGAAGCGCCTCAAGGTGCGATGGTCAACCGCCATGAACGGAAGAGACGCTGTAAAGAAGTGGAGGACTGGCGGATTCCATCTGGTTCTGATGGATATCCAACTTCCAGTCATGAACGGTCTCGAGGCGACCCGTGAAATCAGAAGATTAGAAAGAGTCAACTCTATTGGTGTCTTTTCATCATCACCAGATGGTGTGGTTACGACGGGAAACCCCGACGAACTCGACGACAAAGACCGCCTGCAGAAACCATCCTTGTTCAAGAGTCCTGTGATCATCGTCGCTCTGACTGCTAGCTCCTTACAGAGTGACCGGCACGAAGCTCTAGCTGCTGGCTGTAACGACTTTTTGACCAAGGTATCTAAATCGCCTTGACAAGCAGAGATGATTAGCTAACCCCATGATACAGCCCGTCAATTTTGTCTGGCTAGAGCGCAAGGTGATGGAGTGGGGTTGCATGCAAGCCCTCATCGACTTCGACGGCTGGCGCAAGTGGAAGGAGATTTCTCAAGAGGCTGAAGAGACCGCCGCTGCTAAGAAGGCAGCAGTCGCAGCAGCCAAAGCTAAATCAAGGAAGAACCGACTCTCGATGACCAAACCCGGCTCTTAGCTTCAGTTGGATATAAGAAGACGCATGCCTGACCACAGCCGGGTTGGTCTTGACAGTAGAGTATACGCCAGGAGACAACATGTATTTTGGCACAACGCGAGACAAACCAGAAACGAGTCATTGGTATTATTCACCCGCCGAGGCAACAGCAAACATGCGTCGTCTCGGAGATCTATCTGCTACCTATAGTTCTCGCCATAGGATTAATGTTTGGCATTGGATGTTTGTCAGGAGCTGGGTAAGACGGGAGTTGTATAATGGACGCAAAGCATGATGGCGCAGGTAACAGATATATACGAATACCAAGTTTATAATGCCATGAGACTTGAAGAATAACGTATCGAGAAAGACGCAAGCTAGTGTCCAATGCTGCAGAGTTGATATGTTTCTGATGAAATGAACCTGGAACCCTTGTCCGCTCCGGTAAACGAGATGATAGTTTTCAAATACCAATACGATATAGATTTATGGGCTGGGCTTAGTTATCTACTCATGTCACTTTCGAGGTTGGTCATGTCGGGCCGGACGGAATACGGAGAAATTCGATCCCCGGGATGAAAATTACTGCACAGTTGGAACAACATTAGACACCTCCAAAACAAGTGCAGCCTTCTCCGACCTGGCATCCAATCAATTCTAATCAACTGGACCTGGGTCGCATGTGAAACAGCAGAGAGTCAGGGAGAATCTGTATCCGCTGTAACCATGCCTCCTCGAGTGCGCGGTGCATCGGCGCCGCTGGCTGGCCTCGATGCCACCATTTCCCTCTCCACGAGGACCTCGTCTCCATTCCTCCGAACCTTCTCGACAACACCAGGCCGCGAGAAGATGAGCAAGGGTCGTGCGCAGATGTTCGAGTGGCTGAACTCAGGCTATGGAAGGAATCTTGCTGAGCCTGGCAACGGCCCCAATTACCTCGGTCCTCACAACGACCAGCCTTTTCCTCTCAACCCGCTCTTCCGAAGTCAGCCCGTGCTCTCAGATCAGACGAGGGAGATCATCTACGACAAGGTTACGGCGAGGGGCATGTCTCTGAAGGCGGTGTCTGCTGAAATGCACATCGACGTGCGGAGAGTTGCTGCTGTTGTGCGGCTGAAGGAGGTCGAGAAGCAATGGCTCTCCGAAGTAAGTACCATCTCGGTGAAGCTCTATCTGCCCTGCTATGTGATGAGACCAAACAAAAATTTCGATTAGTCTTGAAGACACATACATGGTTATGCTCTTATATACTCTGATAGCATCGTCTGATTTTGGGCTTGCTTTTCCCCCTCTTCCGATAGCAATGCTAACCAACCAACCTCAAGGGCAAGCGATTAGCAACACCATATGCCAAGGCAGTTATGAAGATGCTACCCAAGACACATTACAACGAAGGCGAGGAGAATATTCCTCACGAGCCTATCAACGAGATTCACGTACACAACCTTACCCTACAACAACTATTCACACCAGTGTCTGAATCCCGACACTTCACGAGAGAAGATGCCGCCAAGGCCTTCCACGACAGCATGCTCTCCGCCGATCAGCGATCACCTCAACCCGAGCTCATCAAGATGGAGCAAGCAATCATCAAGGGCGCTGCACGACCAGAGGCAGTGGCCAAGTTCCAAGCAGTCACACAGGCAGACGAGGACAGGGTAGCCAACAAGATTCTGGACCAGCGTAAGCGTGAGGAGGCGCAAACGAAGCGTGTCAAGACAGATCGCTACGAATTCAGATTCAGGGAGATCCACGTTGATGATGTTGGTCGCGATGGTCGATCAAGGAGGGGAACTGGCTGGCGTTATGGTGCGCCGTTCGAGGACCGCAAGCGTGGGTTGGTCAAGATTCCTACGTCGGTGCCTTGAAGTGTATGAACATATATGGGATGTGGAGGGGCGAAACTGTACTATACGAATACCAACGCCATGTATTAGTTAGACATGGACTGTATGTATACTCGTCCCAGAGATGATGAATAGCGCTTGCATTTCTGTATGTGGTCCTCTATGAATGTGCTAAATGCTGAATCGTCATTCATAACTCCTCCGCGCAGACTGCCAGCTCTCCTCGGGCACGATCAAGTTCTTTCGAATCTGCTCCAGATCCTCCTCTGTGAGACCACAATTCCTGACCACGTACTCCTCGACAGAGCCATGTTGTTTACGAAGTGCTTCTAAAGCAGCAAGCATGTTCTCGGGCTTGGCTCCCAGCAATCGTTGAGCACCTTCAGGATCGGCTCCCAGTTCCGGGCTCTTCATCACAGCTGCAAGGAGTTCCTCTCGAAAGTCACCAAGGCCAACCTCGGTCAAGCCATACTCGTGAGCAATAGTCCCTTCATCCACACCGCATATGGACAGGATGAAAGCGCAGACTACGCCAGTTCTGTCCTTGCCGGCAGTGCAGTGGATGAGTAAGGGTGAAGGATCCGGTCTGGCAAGATGTGAGAGAATAGTGTTGATAGAATCCGTTCCCGCCTCCCAGATTCCCCGATAAGCCTCAACGAATCCCTGGCTTCCTTCGGCGGTATAGTTCCGAAAGCGCAGCGCGATAGCCTCCGGGCCGTAATCCTCGTCTAGGAAGACCGGAGTGAAGACCCGCCGGGCGCCGGGCCACTCTCGGGTTCCGGTAGCATAGCGCTCGATCTCAGCTCGCGAGCGCAAGTCGTAGACGTGGGAGATCTTGAGGTCCTGTAGCGCTGAGACGCCGTCTTCGGTGAGACGGGATGGTTCTGCGGAGCGGAAGACGAGGCCGGGTCTGATTGTGTAGCCGGGGCGGGACTTTAGAGGCAGCGGATGACCGCCGAGATCACGGAAGTTTGCAACGCCCGCGACGGGATGGAAAGGAGGGCCGAGATCTGCCATGACTGATGACTGAAGTGTAAAGAGTGCTTGATATCAATCTCGCTCAAGATCTATTACAGGTAGAACTAGAATTGCAGCGACCAAAGCTGACCTTGTACCCTGTAGATACGAGAATGTAGCTCAACCGACCATTGAACCCCCCCTAGTACGGAAGTCCATAGGGCTCACTGTTTCAAAACCCAGTCTTGAGCCATTTTACCCTTTTTTCTTATTACACCTACACCGTATATCTAAATATCATCTCATATAATTACATTCAGTTTACTATTTTCAATTAAACCACTATATATAAT
>VYWZ01000100.1:0-38713 GCA_008711595.1 Fusarium xyrophilum | reverse complement strand
CAAGCTCTGTACAGAGCTTGGTGCTGAATGCATCTACCGAGAGCCAGGCATTAAACTTGACGCTGGTGACAAGCTCATCTTGGAGCGCCTGAATCGCATTGAAAATCTCCTTCAGATGAATATGGTCAACACAACAGCAAATGGACTAAGCCTAACTGACAATTCGCCTGGGATGAGCAATGGCACGGGGCTTGATGGAGACAACATGATGCTGTCGGCCAATGCTGCCTCTTTTGGCTCTGTCCCCAATGGTAGGTTTGGGGCTTGGTCCGCCCAACCGACCGGAACCAATATCTCTACCATGCCTAAAGTCCACACTAATGCCACTATGCATTTACTCCAATGGCCTTTGATCCGAGACTTAGTGTCGCGACCATGCGATCCTCAGATTCTACTACAACTGGAAATGGCACGAGAACCACTCCACACTCTGACCAAAACTCCTTGTGTGGACTTGTCAAACACCCAGGCTTACATCGAGGCTTATTTTGAGAGAGTCAATATTTGGTATGCTTGCGTCAACCCATATACCTGGAGGAGCCAATATCGCACAGCCTTGTCCAACGGTTTCAGAGAGGGGCCAGAGAGTTGCATCGTGCTTCTTGTTCTTGCACTGGGCCAGGCAAGCTTGCATGGCAGCATTTCAAGAATCTTGCCTCAGGAAGACCCCCCTGGACTACAATATTTCACCGCAGCATGGTCGCTTCTGCCGGGATTGATGACTGCCAATAGTGTAGTGGCGGCACAATGTCATCTCCTTGCTGCTGCTTATCACTTTTACCTAGTCCGCCCTATGGAGGCATGGAATCTGCTTTGCACGACAAGCACGAAACTACAGCTGCTACTTATGGCCTCAAGCCGTATCCCAAGCCACCAGCGAGAACTCGTGGAGCGAATCTACTGGAATGCACTACTCTTCGAGAGTGATCTTCTCGCGGAACTCGACCTGCCTCATTCAGGGGTTGTTCAATTGGAGGAAAACGTTGGTTTGCCCTGTGGATTTGAAGGAGATGAATCGGAGCAAGTCGGTCGAGATGAGCTTTGGTATTTCCTTGCAGAGATTGCTCTACGTCGGCTGTTGAACAGAGTGAGCCAACTCATCTATTCTAAGGACTCGATTGCATCAACAACAAGCCTGGACCCGGTGGTGGCAGAGCTTGACTACCAACTAAGCCAATGGTATGAGAGTTTACCACTACCACTGCAATTTCCTTTTACTCGAAATGCGCTGCAAGATCCGGTTCAAACTGTACTTCGGCTTCGATTCTTTGCCTGTCGCACCATTATATATCGGCCATACATTCTAGCAGTGCTAGACAACGAGCAAGCAGTCTTAGATCCTGCTGTGCGGGAGAACTGCCACAAGTGCTTGGAGGCCTCTATTCGACAACTCGAACATATTCATGAACAGTGAGTCTCCATTTTCTTTTAGCATAGTTAATAGCTAACATGGCTCTAGTCATGCCGGTCATATGCCATACATTTGGCAAGGTGCTCTATCGATAGTCTCCCAAACGCTACTCATCATGGGTGCCAGCATGTCGCCGTCGCTGCTCAGCATTCTGCTTACCTTGGTGCCACATAGTGAGGCGCTGGACCAAATGATCAATGATGTTGTGATAGAAGTTGAGCGATATGCAACCCTAGCCCCTAGCTTGAGTCTATCCTCGGAAATCCTCAAGGAGGCAGAGGTGAGAAGACGCGCGTTCCTCGGGACTCCGTAGGTGCCGGTCGATCTGTGTCAGATTGATAGATGACACTCAAAACGAAACCACAAGGCTACTTCGTCATCAGCTCTGACGTACTCTATTCTTTTACTTCTACTTCAGACTGCGGCGTTATTCAATAGTAGCGCCGCCCCTTGCTCCCATACGACCAAGATACGCCCCTTGGATGCAATTGCTACCCCAAGAAACTTGGTGGGCTGAAATGTCGCCCCGAGAAGATAATTCTGGGGTGATGTCCTGGGGTGCAGTGTCGGGGAAGATGACTCTATTGGTTGGATGTTGAGCCCAACACGGTTCTGCAGGCCAGGTGACCGTGTTTTCCCCATACACTGGCTTCCAAAGATACCTGAACGATCTTAGTATAAGGATCTCTGATTGATGTAATGTAGATCATGCATAAGCTAGTTGCCCGTGCTAGCTGGAGGTTGGTTCCCTGGGGGAATTGGCTTACAGATTTCTCAGCTCTGATTGACCATCAAAGAACCTGATGACGTCTCTTATGATAGCATCTATGCCCATTTGTTTAAGAACATCAAGATAAGCGAGAAATATCATGGCAGTCAGCCTAGGACACTGATTCGCCTAGGAACGATTATTCTCACACCTCAGTATCTATGACGTTGTGCGTGATGGAGCCCAATGCTTGCCGGGCCCTTCATGCAGAAAGGAGAAGTAGGATGCAGCGAATTGTGTCTACAGACATGACAGACATGATGTAATAAACATCTTACTTACGTAGAAGTGCATGAATAAGATGGTGACACCAGGGAGCCAACATAAGACTCCTACGTAGTAGACACATGCTCGCAAGGATAACGATACTAACTATAAGGGGTGTAAAAGACCCTGCAGATTGCTAAGGAAGTCAAAATCACAAGAGAAGAAAGGCCATTGGGAGATCGGCAGGAACGCCGTCATATCCCGTAATGGCCGCTCCGTTTCCGAGGAGGCCCGTCATGGAAGAAATCACCGGAAGATGGTTTTAGAGTCATAGAGTTTCGGGTGAGGTTTTAGGGGTTGAGTTAGTTGATGATGTTGGTGGGGGCGAATCATTGCTCAACTCATGTTGTTCGTTCTAGTTATCTTGATTAGTCTGGGGACGAAGGCCAGATCTTGCCACAGTGATGTTATTTCTCCGGTGAGTATCAAAAACGGGCAATGATGGATATTTCTTGCATAAGATATACAGCACTTGCATCGATTGAACAAAGCCTCAGTGGACAATGGATATCTGGAGGTTCGTTCATGTGCTCTGTTGGTGTAATGCAATGTCTCAGTTAGCTCAGCCACGTGACATCACACCGACAGAAACTGATCATCCACAGTCTCATATTTTCTTGCTTGGGGATACCAGCCACCCACGAAGTTATCGTGGGACAAGAACTGCCCGTCGACTCGTATGATTCTAGCTCGTACGGTGTTATGCTGTGCAAGCACATACAAATGACTTTATCTCTATGAACTCAACATCAGTCGTTACGGGGTCCAAGAGCAAAGCCAAGGGACAGGACAGGACAGGACAGGGCCTGGTCTACAATAAACCCAGCCCAACCCAAACCCCCCTGGCCTGACCTGGACATTTTCAAAACCCACCCACGCGGGGGAAGGGCACTTTGATTCGTTTCTGGATGCCTGATGCGTTAGGGTGATGTGAGGTAACTGGCCATTAGACCACGCCCAAACTTGGTCTGCCGCTTTATCCTGTGGAAGAAGCATAGCTTAATGTAGAGTGCAGACGCTGAGAAACGTTGCCCGAGGTCTGCATATGGAGATTGTCTGTGTTACTCTCCTCTTTTTCCTCTCCGACTCTTTCACATTTCGTTCTTCATTTCTTTATCTCTTCCTTGGTTCCTGTACTAGTTCGTTGAGGCCCATCCGAGAGACAACGTCGTCTCGCGGCCCAACTTGTAAGGCACCAGAAGCAGAACCGCACACATCCAATCCTTTTCCATTCTCTACCTCTCGCCCCAACTTCCGACTCGACTCGACCTCGACGTGACGCTGCAAGCTGCGGTTGCCATGCATGATCAGCCCCCAGACTCCAATCATCTTTGGGGGGTGCAATTGCTCACGCAGCGTGGACTTCGTTGAGTGGCTCGACCGCTCGTCATCACGACTGCATTGGCCCTTGCCCGTTGCATTCCGACATATAAACTAGTCCAGCCTAGGATACCAGACTCTCGCTGTCCACTGCCCAGCGCGCGCTGAGCTGTGCTGTTTGCTGCGCTGTGCTGTGCTGTGCCGTGTCTTCCCCCACTTCTGGGTCCTGCAGGAGTCCATCCATCCCACTCTGCAAAAATGAGGCTAGTATACGATCGAGACGTCGCTGATGGAGAGGCCCGACTTCCACTCGTGCGTCGCAGGCCCCTCCGCCCTGAATCTCACGATTGGTACGGCCCCAGTAACGTCGTGCCCTATAACCAGTACCCAATGCCCCATCGGACCCGAATCGACGAACTACAAAGGCCCAACGGAAGGACACCCAGGGGATACCACAGGAGTATGAGCCTCGATGCATACCCGCCTACAATGCCCATGCCGCCAGCACACTTGATGTGTGCCTCGACAGACGTCTACAAGAAACGCCCTCAGTTCTCGGTATATGAAGCAGACGAAGACGACGAGGATGATGAACGCTGGCCGGCTATGAAGCCACGGCGTAGTCACCCGGAGCCCGCGAGGCCCCGGCAGGTGGTCCGAAGACGAAGAGAGCCTACGCCCGAGTCGACACGGCCGACAGACAGGGAGAGCGAGAGTGAGAGGGAGAGCGAGGAGGACAGCGACGATCAGAACCAGATAGAGGTTGTGGTGGAAGAACCAGAGGACAAACATAGACGCCACCGTCGTCGACACCGCCGATCACCCAGCCCAGACGATTATCTCAGTTCACCAGATGAAAAGAGAACACCAAGGAGGCGGAACAGAGTACCGTCGCCATCGACTTCGGACGAAAGAAAAACAAGATGTCGACAGGCTTCTTCTGAAAGAGGCTCACCGGACCGCAGACCTGCTCTGAGACAAGAGATCAGCGATAGACCTAGATACAGTCTTCCCACACGATTTAACAGTGTGCTTGGTGCTTCTCGGCCGCCGGTAGCGTCTAGAAGGCAAGCTATTTACAATTGTGTCTCATTTCCAAAACTAATCAAGAATCAGAACTGCCAAGCTGGTTGAATCCCGTGAATTAGTCCGTGAGGGCCGTCCTCGGAGACTACCTATAGCTACAATTGAAACCGTTGAGGTCTCTAGGGAGTCCTCCCGTCGTCCCTCAAGTATAGCCCGCAGCGGCCTTGGTTCATCCAGAAATTCATCCCCAGACCGACCACGTCTAATGTGAGTGGCATCAACTGCATTGCGGCGATCAATTACTAACAGTCATACTTCAGTCGTGATTGTAAGGGCTGTTTAGAAGAACTACCTATATCCAAATGCCCCAAGCTTGATTGCGGCCATCGCATGTGCCACAGCTGTCTGAAGAGGCGGTTCAAGCAATCAATGACAGAAGCTGAACATATGCCGCCAACATGCTGCACCGATGCCCACATTGGTCTGGAGCATGTTGACAAGCTTTTTGATTCTACGTTCAAGAGAATATGGAACAAGAAGTTTGTCGAGTACTCTCTCAGGAACAGGCTCTACTGTCCCTCGCGACGATGCGGTGACTGGATTCGACCAGCTGATATTTACCGCGATCGCGAGACGGGACGCAAAGCTGCTCGTTGTGATCAGTGCAACACTAAAGTCTGTGTCGCCTGTAATGGCAGGTGGCACTTTGCGAGCAAGTGTCCCAGGGACGAAGAGACGGCGAGTTTTCTTGAATATGTCAGAGTTGAAGGGCGGAAGAGATGCTATAGATGCGGTGCTTCGGCTCAGCTCCGAGAGGGTGGCAATCACGCCTTGTGGTAAATATTCCCTCGCACTTGAATATGAATTCTTCTAACATATACAGTCGATGTGGTGCCGAATTCTGCCTCGTGTGTGGTGAGAAACCCAAGAGATGCGAATGTCCATGGTTCGACCCTGATGCTCCCGAATCCGATCACGAGCCAGATGTTACACATCGAGGCGAGATTCAGGTCTTTCGTGAAGATAGCACTGAAGAAGATTCTCGTGTTGCTAGACGGCCACGAAAGTCTAAACCTACACGACCCCCGATTTACGATGAAGAGGCTATTATGCGTCAGCAACAGGAGGAACGTGATGACGAATTGGTCCGCAGGTCGCATCATCATGGCAAAGACTACGAATACGATATTGGCGGTGCTCCAGGTATACCTAGGTCCAGCGATCCTTACTCAGGCGACAGTCCTCGCCGTGTAGGTCGCAGGGTCATCGGCGGTGCCCCCTCATCACCAAAAGACTTTGAAAGAGGCACCCCCAGAAGCGGAGGATACTGCGGTGGCCGCATGGACAGACGCCATGCCGAAGACCGCTACGCCCCCGACTCTCCAGGCATGCGCCCGCCACCAATGGGAATGCCCCCTCCCGTGATAGAGGAGGGATACCGCGGAGGTGTATGCCCTCTGATCGTGGAGCGTGATCCGAATACTTACGACGACGACGATTCGTACTACAGCCACAGCTCGCGCAGTCGAAAGGATACGCGACGCAGTGAGAACCGCAAGTCTTCCGAGCTCGCCGGTCTTGGTCCACGGACCCCGGGGACGAATCGGATTGATGTATGGCGGACGTTTGTTGAGCCCGGTGATCCCGAGGGGGAGATAGCCGCTGCAGCAGCTGTGACTGCATGAAGTTAGCGAAACGATTTCTTATACATTTTTTTTTATCTTGAGCAAGAATGATAGATTGTCCTCTTTTTTGTATGATAGTCTTTCTTTCTTGGTCTAGGGTTTAATTTTTGGTGGGAACTTGTCGCAAGCATGGGATATTACGCAAAGGCCAACAGAACTCTCTGGATGCATGGCATGCCATGCATGGTATGGTAGAAGCATTAGCATAAGCGTGAGTGTGAGCATCAGGGTCTGAGAAGGATATGATGGTACTTGACGTTATCTAGCCTTGATATTTCTTCCTAAATTATTCATTCTTCTCTCAAAATGCTTCTGTAATGTGTGAAAGGCTCATGTGGGCGAGACAACCTGCACCAACATCCAGACCACACGATTCACAAGGCACGACAAGGTAGCTGCCGTCCCTTCTTCCGATGTACCACATACTCTGGGAATCGTCCATGCTATTGTCCCCCGACTGGGGTGTCCATCGTCAGCCCAGCGGGGAATTTTGCCGTCCCGCCTACAGTGACCGCATAAGGGGTCAAGTTTAGATCTTGTCGAGTAATTTATTTCTATGCTCCAACTTAAAAGCTTAGTCTAGATAACTCAAGATCTTGCACTCCATAGCATGATCACTCCCTATCGTTGTTGTTCTACGTAATGGTACAATACTTGGGCCTACGTGGCTAACCTTGCCTGCATTGCCTTATATGTTTGGGGGTCAGGTTGTTTTCTTTTCGAGATATTTATATTTATCCGGGGATACGATCGCGGCAGCATCAGCCCGGTTTACTAGTAGGGCCACGGAACATATTCATCGTTCCTTGTAAGGTCGTAGTGCATCACATACATCCATATGCATACCAAGTCGGTGGAGAGATGCTGACAGTCCCAAATAGGAAGGAGTATTAACACTGCCTTATGTGCCTCAGGATTGGAGACAACTTGTCAAAAGCAATTCCTGACCACTCGACTCAACTATTCAATACCTAGCCTTTCAAACGCCCCGGTTCCAGGCTCCATCTGTATTGTACAGAGTACAGAGTATAGGTACTGTAAACAGGCAATCTAGCCAAAGTGCCAACCCGGACTAATCAATCCGACTTGTGGTATCCCGAGCAGCACCTCGACTTATCTCACCTACACACGAGACTCTCTCTTCACCTTACAACAGCCAACTCTGCCAAGATGCCATTCCACGACGGCGAGTTTGGCTTGCTGTACATGAACCGAGACCGGTTCGACTTCAATCTTCACTTTGAACAGCTCTTCCTGTCTATTCTTCGGTGCACCTTGTTCATCGTATGCTCACTATGGCGCGCGAACCCCTAGTGCTTCACGCACCGATCTTCCAGCTCATCAAATTGGTATGCTATCGCTATAGAAATATAGATTCATTACTAACTTTGGTATTAGGGAGCTATCATTACATATGTTGGCCTTCAGATCGCGCTGCTGATTCAAGTCGGCATGGACTCTTTCCATGTCACTCCAATCTTCATCGCATCTTCTGTTCTCAATCTCGTAGCAGCTTTGGCTATGGTGATGATCAGTTATACTGATCATGGCCGGAGTCCACGTTCCTCGATCCTCCTAAACACCCTTCTGTTCCTGACTCTATTGTTCGACATTGCCCAGTCCCGCACGCTGTTCCTGCTCTCTGAGAGCACACCTGAGATTGCCTACAGTGCCGTCTTCACAACATCTTTGGCCGTCTGGGCCGTCATTCTGTTCCTGGAAACCAAGTCAAAAAACAAATGGTTGCGGTGGGACTGAGATGAGCATAGCCCTGAAGAAACCAGCAGTATCTTCTCACTCGGCGTCCTGTCATGGCTAAACAGTATTTTCTTGCAGGGTTATAGATCTACACTATCCATGGACGATCTTTACCCTCTGGATGTCGCGCTGCACAGCCAGTAACTCCATGACAGGTTCTTGGCCAACATAGATCACAGCAAACTCAAAGGAGATAGCTATGGTCTCGTCAAAGTCCTCGTCAAGACTCTCATTGTCCCTCTCCTTCTTCCAATCCCTTTGAGACTCGCTCTTCTAGGCTTCACCTTCTGTCAACCACTCTTCATTGAAAAGCTGTTAGATCATCTTTCACAGCCTGAAGTCGAAGCCAATGTGGGGTATGGTTCTATAGGTGCTGCAATACTGATCTACCTTGGCATGGCTGTCTCGGCAGCTCTTTGCTGGTATGTCAGATTATAGTTAGAAAGTCTTTGGATCGAAACTGACATGTAATAGGTATCTTCATCACCGCATGAGAGCAATGACTAGATCCATATTGGTGACAGAGATATTTTCCAGAGCCACGCAAGCCCGCATCGGAGCAGACGACCATAATGCTGCCCTAACTCTGATGAGTACCGACATAGAAAGAATCAGACTCGGTCTCAGAATGCTGCATAATGTCTGGGCTGTCATTATACAGGCTGCCCTAGCTGCTTGGATGCTGTATATCAGGCTGGGACTGGTCTTTGTGGTACCCATAGGAGTAGTTGTGGTATGCTTCACTCTCTTGGGAGTTCTAGTAAACTTCACAGGAGATTCTCAGAGAGCGTGGATGACAGGCGTGCAGAAGCGCGTCGGGTTGACAGCTACAGTCATTTCCGGAATGAAGAACCTCAAGCTTTCCGGTCTGGCTTACGCTGTGAGCTCCTTCGTTCAGAAGTTACGAGTAGAGGAGCTTGCAGCTGGTGCTCGGTTTCGCAAGATCTTCATCGCAGCCGCTATGCTTGGCTTCACACCCATGCTGATCAGTCCTCCCCTGACCCTTGCGTTTACCCAGGCTTCACTTGATACCTCAAAGCTCTTCACAAGTCTGGCCTTCTTGATGCTGCTTACCAATCCCCTCTATCCCCGAACTCGTCTCCGGAATTGCCTGCATTGGACGGATCCAGGCCTTTCTAGAGTGCGAAACCCGCCATGACTTCCGCCAAGTCCTGTCTGATCGCAAAAAGAATCTCAGTTTTACTGAAATCGAAGCAAACACGGGTAGTTCAGGGATCGAAACAACACCTGACTCTACTATGATTAGCATAAAGATCGGCTATTTTGGCCGGAAAGAAAATGTCTTTGTTCTTCGAGATATCAATGCACGTATCGGAAAGTCTTCTCACCATGGTAGTTGGGCCAGTGGGCTCAGGGAAGTCAACCTTCTGCAAGACTCTCCGGGGTGAAATCCCATTGAGTCAAGGGAGTGTAGTATTGAGTATGAGATACCCTCGTATCGGGTTCTGCGACCAGACTGCTTTTCTATGGAATGGGACCATTCGCGACAACATTCTTGGCTTTTCATTGTACGATGAAAAGAGATACAACTCAATCGTCCAGGCCACAGCATTGTCAGTGGACTTTGCCAAACTCACTCAAGGAGATCAAACCTATGTGGGCTCGGATGGCATTACCTTGTCAGGAGGTCAGAAACAGCGTGTTTCCTTAGCGCGTGCCTTGTATCTAGAGACTGACTTGGTGCGGTCTCGATGCGGATACAGAGCTGCACGTCTTCCAACGAGTATTTGGACATGGAGGCTTACTTCGAGAGAGATGCACGACCGTTGCGTTGTGTACTCATAGCGTTCGCTTTCTCCCATTCTCTGACCACGTCATTGCTCTTGGGGACAACACTATCAAAGAGCAAGGCAGCTTCAAAGAACTTGCTGAGCAGGGAGGCTACGTCAAGAGTCTCGGCATACGTGATTCAGCTGAAGGTGACGGCAGTGAGGCTGTGTCCGAAACAGAAGCCCCAAAAGAACAGACTAAAGCACAAACGGACGCACAATGCTCACCAGACAGGCCCCCAACAGCCCAAGTCAGCCTCGATGATCCGAACCGTGCAACAGGCGACAAGGCGGTTTACAAGTACTATTTTATGAGCATGGGACTCTTGGTGGCCTTCTGCTATTTCTTCTTGGCTGCCCTCTGGGGTTTCTTTACCAATTTCCCACCATCTGTAAGTGAACAATGCTTCAATCTGTCACTATTCTTCACATAACTAATGGGCTTATCTACAGGGATCAAATTTTGGACTGATGATATATCATCCGACACCCGGAGCCACTCTCATGCTTACTATGTTGGCATATACGCGTCATTGCAGGTGTCCGCTCTGATCTCTCTGTTACTCCTCGGCATCACTCTGTTTATCGTGTCGATTAAGAGAGCTGGTGCGAATCTGCATCATGATACACTCGCAACGTTAATCCAGGCCCCATTGTCCTTTTTCACACAGACTGACACCGGCGTCATTACCAACCTTTTCTCACAAGATCTCAATTTGATTAATACTGAACTTCCAGACGCTTTGTTGAACACCTTGTTTTGTGTGAGTTATGAGAAAAGAAATGCCTAGTAGCAGTACTACTAACAACAAGTGATAGGTTTTCCAAGCTCTCGGACAAGCTGCAGTTATGCCAATTCCCTCGCCATACTTAGCCATCAGTTATCCATTCTTGGCTGTTATACTCTACTCAGTGCAAAAGTTCTATCTTAGGACTTCTAGGCAACTCAGGCTTCTCGATCTTGAAGCTAAAAGCCCCTTGTGGTAAGTAATATGGCAGAATCTTTCTCCATGGAGAACTTGATGACTTACAAACTCTCAGCACCCATTTCATGGATGCCGTTAGGGGCATCACGACTCTGCGGGCTTTCGGTAAGTGACTGTCTCCTACAGCAGGTTGACGAGCTGTCACGGTTAATCGGCGATAAAACATACTGATGATATGTAGGCTACATCTCCGATGAAGTTTCTAAGAATGCTAGGCTACTCGATAGAAGCCAATAGCCCGCCTACCTTCTTGCCATGGTGCAGGAGTGGCTCAATCTCGTTTTGGACATGGTAGTCATGCTACTGGCAGCAGTATTGATAATACTTGCAGTAAGACTGCACTCAAATTCGGGTTTCACGGGTGCTTCTTTGGGAATCCTCATGAGTTTCGGAGAAAGTCTATCTGGTATCGTTATCTACTACACACGTCTTGAAACGTCCATAGGTGCCATCTCCAGACTCAAGACTTTTAACGCAACAGTCAAGCCTGAGGGCAAAGAGGGCGAGGATATGGTACCCCCTGAAAATTGGCCACAACGTGGCAGCGTGGAACTGAATAACGTTTCAGCTAGCTATAAGTAAGCGCAACTCACTTTCAAGTCCTAAAAAGAAGATGATTGCTGATAAGATATTCATAGAATAGAGAGTTCAAGCGATGGTGAACCTGGTTTGGCTCTTAATAACATTTGTCTGGGCGTCAAGCCAGGAGAAAAGGTTGCCATCTGCGGCCGGACGGGCAGTGGTAAATCAAGCCTTGTGTCCTTGCTGCTGAAGCTCCTCTACACTCGGCCAGACACCCCTGATGAAGGTCTTCTGATTGATGGTGTCCCACTTAACAGGCTGGACAGAGATGCCCTTCGTCAAAGAGTCATCGCGGTGCCTCAAGAGGCCGTTTTCTTGCCTGATGGCGAGACTTTCAAAGAGAATCTGGACCCTTCCGGCCTCTCTACCCCGGATGAATGCAAATCCATTCTTATAGATATCGGGTTATGGGACTTTGTTCAGGGTCGTGGCGGGATCGATGCTGGTATGACTTCTTCAACTCTTAGCGAAGGTCAACGCCAACTCATGTCGATGGGACGTTCTGTGCTACGACGCCGAGCCCGAGTTCAGAAGTCAACACTCGCTCACCGGGCACAGCGGGAACATGGGCGACTCTGTATACTCACGGGATAGACATGGGTGCACTGCAGCTCCTCCACGCTGTTGTAGACGCAGAGCGTTTCGCCTCTCTCTCCCAACCCTTCTCCTCGACTCTAGGCCGAGACCATGCTGATATTGGTGGAGGAGGCGGTGCACAGTATTGGGGCGCACATTGCATGATTCCCGTGCACCGAGATCATGTCTTTGTGCCACCTGGTTGTGTTGACATAGTTCTGGCAGAGATTCCGCACATATCTGCCCATGTCTCTCGGGCAGAACTATACGCGAAGGCGGGGACTATTGTGTCTCCGGGTGATTCGGCATGGGTAGCTTACTTTTTGCTCTTTTCGAAGGCCTGATACATGAACAAAGACTGTACAGTGAATTGGTGTCCATCCAATCATTGCAATGTCTACAAAACTTGGTGACCTTGATTTTTCATCTGGATCGTAGTTAGGCATAGCTCATGTCTTCCGTTAGCAAGAGGATGGATGGCCTGTTCTTGACCCCGGAGGAATTGCCTCTCCCAGTGACTTGTGGGAGTTTCTTCTCGGGGGAGGCGACGCTCGAAGCCGCGTTCCTATGACAAGATTCAATATTGACGGTCACTATAATGCCCACAAGGCTGGGAGTGCCAACTGTCAGTACGGCTACTTCCTCGACGAGTCCGTTGATCTGGCTGGGCTAGACACATCCTTCTCCTCCATGTCTCGCCGTGATGTCGAGTGGCTCGACCCTCAGCAGAGGCTGATGCTTGAAGTGGCCAGGGAGTCGATCGATGATGCTGGTGAGGTCAACTTCCAAGGCTCGAGCACCGGTGTATATATCGGTTCGTTTGCGAATGACTGGTACGATATCATGGGGAGAGATCCTCTACACAGAAGTGTTGTTTCGACTATTGCATCGCATGACTTTATGATCTCGGAACGCATCTCTCACGAGATGGATCTGAGAGGGCCAAGGTTTGGAGCTTCTCTTACCGATGCTGGGCGGCGACTAACGATTCCATAGTGGTCAGCCTTAACGAGGCTTGTATGGCCATTGGTAAGGGTGACTGCGAATCTGCCATTGTCGGAGGAACAAGTCTCATCCTGGCCCTTAATCTGCTTACGCGATTGGCCGACCAAGGTATTATCAGCCCTGATGGTTCATGCAAGACATTTTCCGCCGAAGCCAACGGTTATGCTCGCGGTAAAGCCATCGTCTCCATTTACATCAAGTCACTGAGCGCCGCTATCCGAGACGGGAACCCCATTCGTTCCATCATCTCTGGTGCTGCTGCCAACTTTGACGGAAAGACTAATCCTTTGACGAACCCAAGTGTTACGGCCCAGGAGACGTTGATCAGAAGGGCGTACTCCGTCGCAGGCATACGTGATGTTTCCAAGACGGCTGTGTTTGAGTGCCACGGAACAGGAACTGCAACTGGTGATCCAATCGAGACTGAGGCGATTGCTGCCGTGTTTGGCGAACAGGGCATCTACCTCGGGTCGATCAAGCCTAACCTGGGACACTCTGAGAGTGCCTCTGGCCTCACTGCCGTCCTCAAGGCTACCTTGTCTCTGGAGCACAAGATGATCGCCCCCAACATCAAGTACTCGCCCGTTAACCCCAAGATTCCCTTCGAGCGTGCCAAGCTCGTTACTCCTTATTCCTGAGGAACCAACATCATGGCCAGCTGGACGTGACGAGCACATTAGCGTCAACTCTTTCGGTGTTGGTGGTTCCAACGCCCATGCTATCGTTGAGTCTGTCGAGAGCTTCATGGCATCTCACCCGCAAGTTATCCCTAAGCCGGTGACCGAAGCAAACTCTGAGGACGAGGGTCCCAGACTGTTACTGTTCTCGGCCAAGACTACGCCCTCTCTCAAGGTGATGACTGCCAGCTATGAGGCCCTCGTTGATTCGGGAGTCATTGGGAAAGCGCCTTAGATCCCTTTCTTTTCCACTGTGACCGGTGAGCTCCTCTCTGGGACAGAAAAGGCGAACTAGCTTGGTCCAAAGTACTGGCAGACGAACTTGGAACGACCTGTCTTGTTCCGATCTGCCGTGTCTTCAATCATCGCATCTTCTGAGCCAAACCATCACCAAGTCTTTTTGGAGCTTAGCCCTCACTCCGCTCTTGCTGGGCCCCTGAGGCTGATTCTGGCCAACAAAGCAAGCAAGGCTTCGTACGTCCCATCCCTGGTCAGAAAGCAAGACAGTGTCGAGAACTTTCCACAGGCCATTGGAAAACTCTACACTCTACATATGGATGTTGATTTGAAGTCATTGTTTCCCACTGGTTCTTGTGTTTCTGGCCTGCCTTGCTACCCCTGGAATCACCAGAACCGTCTCTTCTTCAAGTCTCGCTTGGCCAAGGAATGGTGGGAGCGAGAGTCCCCGAACCACAACCTTCTGGGAATACGGAGTCATGAGAGCACCAGTCTTGAGCCATCCTGGAGAAATCTCATCCAGGTATCTCGCAACCTCTGGATTGCTGATCACAAGATCGGCGAGACAAAAGTCTTTCCCTTTGCAGGGTACATCGCTATCGCATCTGAATCCTGCAGGCAAAATCACTGGCATCCAAGAAGGAGTTAGTCTGCGGAACGTCAAGGTCCACACGGCTTTGGTCATTGAGGAAGATGGTGCTACAGAGATTGTCACTACTCTGCGCCGTGTCAAGCTGACCGAGGAGCAAGACAGCGAGTGGTGGGAGTTCTCCGTCAGCTCACACAATGGCCATGTGTGGATCAAGCATTGCTGGGGACAGGTTCGGGGAGAGCAGAACCCATTTCCTGAGAAAGAGGTTATCAAGAGAAGCGACGATGTGCTGCCACGAGAGGTCAACGCTTCCAAGTGGTATGAAGTCGTTTCTGAAGAGGGACTTACCTATGGGCCTACTTTCAACACCATGAAAAGTATCTGTACATCGACAAAACCACCCCATCAAGCCTCAACTACTATACGGAGTGGTGAGGCCCGATGGGATGATGCTTCAGAGTATCACATGCACCCTATTGTCCTCGACACCTTCTATCAGTTGGTTAGCTGCACATCTACGCTTGGAATCTGTCGTTCCTACCGACGACTCGTTGCTTCAAGCATTGAGTTCATGACCATGGCTCGGTGCAATGATGAGAGAGTGAGCATTGAGGTGTCTTCAGAGCTTTGGCAGGACCTCGTTGGTAGCGGTACCGTGTTTTCAGGATCGAAGCCCGTCATGCGAGTCATCAACTCTCATTCTTCATTCTTTGAAGAGGGAGATGTAGGCGAACGTGCCAAAGTTCCCATCACGGCGAGATGCGAGTGGGTGCCAGACATCGATTTCAAGTCGCTTGGTGATCTTGTGAAGCGCCCTGAGGATACTGAGGAGTCATTCAGCAACTTAACGGAGCCTTCCAGGATATTGATCGCCCAGGCTCATCGATTGACTTCCAGTGTTGATGTTCAAGTTCCACATCTGATCAAGTACAAAACTGGCTCGCTGAAGTCATGGACCCGAACCTTGCAGCTTCTGACGACGTGGACCTGGCCAACATCTCCAAGTCTCTTTCTCAGAAGATACAAGGCAACGGAACTTCGCCAGCAAGACTTGCCCCCGAAGCAATGATTGCGACTTATTATAAGCTTCGCGATCTTCTGAGTCAACAAGAGGCTGAAGTCACGGAGCTTGATTCTCATTCACTACTCGAAATGGTGTCTCAGCTGGATATTTCTAACTTCCTCCTATCCCTCGGTAATAAAAAGCCTACACTCAGAGTTCTGGACTTCTACTTGGGATCTATCGAGATAATGTCCAAGGCTATCGAGGCTCTTACTCGCAATGATGGCACTTGTCTGTTCTCTAAGTACACCATCGCCACGCCTTTACTAGGTATGCCAGAGGCTTTAAACGAATACCTCAAGAAACTAGTGCCTGATATTGAATTTATGACTCTTGATCTCAGCCAGAGTCTAGCGGACTAAGGGTTTGATGACCGACAGTTCGATCTTATTATCGCCTCAGGCACCCTTAGCTCTGCCAGGAACGCAGAGAAGTCCCTCGGGAGTCTTCGAAACTTGTTAAGTCCTGCTAGGAGACTTCTACTTCAGGAACCTCAACCTGATTCACTTTAGGTGAAGTTTATTCTTAGAACTACTTAGAACTACTTAAAGATAGTGGTCATATAAGGACGGACGTATTGGGGGGCTAATCGTGGATTTAGAAACACTCCAAAGACTTTTGGAAACATCCAGCTTTGCCAGTGTGGAACAGCTGAGTTTGGCTCCCTGGGCTGCTACTGTCGTGGTGGTCAGACCTGAGCCTAAAAACACACCTCAGAAGCGAATCACTTTGCTATGTCGTGGAGAAGAACCATCTGAGCTGACACGGGAGCTTGAAGCTCAATGCTACGCTGTCGATCGCTGCTTTTTTGGACCAGACTCCTCCTCTTGGTCAAGACATCATGGCTGTTCTCGATGAGCAAGGCCCCTTTATCGAGAGTATCGACGCTGACGGGTTCTCAAAGCTCAAGACATTTGTCAACAGCGTCCAGAACCCTAATGGCCTTCTTTGGGTAACACGCCAGTCGAATGTTGAGTGTCAGGATCCCAGATTCGCTCAGACAATAGGGTTCACTCGCACTCTCCGCAACGAAACATCTACGGATATCGCTGTCTGTGAGGTAGACAGTATCACATCGCCCGAGAATTTGGCAACTCTCGTCAAAGTTCTGGCCCAGTTCCAGACCAGTAGTCAGGATGGTGTTCTCGGCCCGGACCTGGAGTATGTCATCAGGGAGGGTGAGGTTCTGGTGAATCGAATCTTCCCGGCCGCGCTGGATAAGGAGTTGGACGATAAAGTGGGTGAGAGTGAGGCATATATCACTATGACACAGCCAGGTCGTATGGAAAGCTTGTTCTGGGCATCACAGCCTCCAACTGATCCCAGGGACAACGAGATTGAGGTTGAAGTATATGCCAGTGGCCTCAACTTCCGCGTAAGTGCCCTTTCCTAACCTATACAGATGTTCCCTTACTAACTTGGACCCAAAAGTACGTCTTAGTTGCCATGGGAATGATCCCCCCCGCCCAAGAGTCTCAAGTTTGGGTACGAAGCGGCCGGCGTTGTTCGAAGGGTAGGTTCCAACATCACCAAGCTTCGTCCTGGTGATCGCACTGTCTTTATCGGAGAGGATACCTCCAGTAATGTTGTGAGGGTACCTGAACTTCTGGCCCAAAAGCTGCCTGACGACATCTTTGTTGAAGCCTCGGCCATTCCTATTGTCTTCCTAACTGCTGTCTATGGCCTTGTCGATCTGGGACGCCTTACCAGAGGCCAGTTACGTCCAAATGACGCACATACTGACTGTATATAGTGCATGCTAACACCTCTTTGCAGTGCGTTCTCTTCCATAGCGGTTGTGGCGGTGTAGGACTCGCTGCTATTCAAGTCGCCCGCATGCTTGGTGCCGATATTCACACAACAGTTGGCAGTGAAGCCAAGGTTGAGTACTTGCCGAAGACATTTTGCATCCCCAGAAACCATATCTTCAGCTCTAGAGATGCGTCAGTCGCCACAGATCTGCTACGAGAGACTGGAGGTAAAGGAGTGGATGTCGCTCTGAACTCGCTGAGCGGAGAACTTTTGCATACAACCTGGAAGTGCATCGCCAGATGGGGCACCATGGTTGAGATTAGTAAGAGGGATCTCCTCGGGAACGCCCAGCTTGATATGTGAGCCCTTTCTTGCAGAACCGCAACTATTGCTGCCTGGATGTTGACCAACTGAGAGCTGAGCGTCCCGAGGTTATCAACCGGTAGGTCACTATTCCTCCTGAGAAGAAAATCATTCCTAACATATGCAGCCTTCTCTCCTTTATTATGAACTGCTTCTCCAACCGCATCCTCAGACCAAACCGGGTCGATCAGGTGTTCCCTGGCTCTGCGGTCCTAGATGCCTCCAGACACATGCGGCAAGGCAAACACACGAGCAAGATTGTTCTTGAGATTCGAGATGCCACTGGCAAGCCTCTGACTGGCCCAGTTCAGGCCACTAAGATAACCAATCTCCAACTCGATGGAAGCGCATCATATCTGCTTGTTGGTGGCCTTGGTGGTTTGGGCCGCGCCCTCTCCGTTTGGATGGTCGAAAGAGGTGCCCGAAACCTAGTATTCCTGTCTCGTAGCGCCGGAGGCAGCACTCAGCATGATGAGTTCAAGAAGGAGATCGAGAGCATGGGCTGCAGTGTCCAGTTTATTCGTGGCGATGTCATCAACCCCGGCGACGTCACCGGCGCCATCGGCGAGGTCTCTTCTCCTCTCAAGGGCATCATCCAAATTTCTATGGTTCTTCGAGACCGCATCTTTGAAGACATGACGTTCCAAGAGTGGGAGACAACAACTCGACACCAAAGGTTCAGGGCACCTGGAACCCACACAGGGCGTCTCTGGCTGCCAAGTGGCCCCTCGATTTCTTCCCTCTCTTCAGTTCTTTATCTGGCACACCTTGTCAAGTCGGACGAGCCAACTACGCCAGCGCAAACACTTTCCTCGATGCTTTCGCTCGATACCGAGCTGGAATGGGACTTCCTTGCACATCCCTTGATCTCGGAGCCATGGAGGGCATTGGATATCTTGACGAGAACCAGGACTTGCTCCGAGATGAAAGATGAAGGGCACCGGATGGCGTCCTGTAGACGAGAGTGAGTTAGCCGAAGCACTTGATATTGCTCTGATGCCTCCGTCCTCTCCTCGAGAGTACGGCGACGCATTCCTCCTCGGTGTTGCTCCCACAGAGAGTAGCACGCGTCTAAGCAAGGACGTGAGAATGGCGGCATATCACAACATCGGCCGTGGCCAAAATGGCGCACCACCAGCAAACGGTGGTCTCCGTGCTTTCCTCTCTTCGGTCAAGAAGGATCCCAGCATCCTCAACTCTCACGAGTCTGTCAACACACTTGCCTTGGAGATTGGAGATTGGTAAGAAATTGGCCAGTCTGCTCCTCACTGGCGACGTGGACCTGGATATCAGTATGGACACCGCGGGCATGGGACTTGACTCCTTGGTTGCTATTGAGCTGCGTGGCTGGTGGAAACTCACCTTTGGTTTTGAGATAAGCACACTCGAGATGCTTAGCATGGGAACGTTGGAGGCATTGGGTAAGCGCACTGCGGATGGGCTCTCAAGGGGCTCTATGATCACTAGAGTATTGTTCAAGGGCGCGTTCGGATGGCAGAAGTCTTTGTAATGTTTTAGTAGTCGGTCTGAGACCCTGATGTTCTGGACATTGTGTAAGCTCTCAACTGACTGTCATATAGCAAGACAGGATAGAATGGTGGGATCACATCTTTGTCTCAAGTTTAGGATGTTTCGGGATTTATCAGTATCACAGGCTTTTGAACTTGTGATGGTAATCCAGTTGCTGAGTTGATTCTGATGCTTTATACTGAGGTCCAATGTCTTCTTACTCCTCAAGTGACGGATATGAATGAATGTGTGGTGAGATGCATGGCATGATTATCTTAGAGTCAGCCAACATCTCTCAAGTGTGCAGAGGACTGTACTTGACAAGGTCATTTTGACAACAGCAGAGCAGCTAGCATGAGTTCTAGGGGTCTAAATGGATGAAGCCATCCAGAACTTAATATCAAGGCACGGAATGGAGCAACTTAGCGTTCTCGTTCAAATGATCACTAAACCCGCTGCACCTCACTCAGCGGGAAGCTCGGGCCCCTGCAAACTCCCGTAGGCCCCTAAAACAAAGTGCCCCGCCATAGGAGTCATGTCGACGCTCAGCGCTGATTGGTCCACATCGTTCTCTAATGACCGGTTTCGACGGAGCGAGATTGGAGGACACCACAGTACATACATAGTTACAATTACAGAGTAACTTACACCGAGACACTCACTGCATGTGCTCCATGTTTTGTTTCTAGCCCTTTTTCTGCTCGTGTCTTTGCCGTTCTTGTATTTCTGTGCGTGCTTTTCTCTTTCTACCTACGGTCAACCACTTGTTTACGAACTCGGCTCCCTCGGTCGAGGTCCCCTCTCCTTTCCTTTCCTTTCCTTTCCTTTCACCGTCATCGTCTCTTTAAAATCGACTGTTCCGCTAGTTCCTGCGACAATACTTGGTCTTGTGTTTCGAAATAAATGCTCAAAGGCATGGTGACGTCAAAACTTGCCCTCCCAGGATATCTTACCCCTCGAATACCTTATAAGCTCTATCGAGCACGTGCAGCTTCAGATCACAACCAACCTGTCCCACGACGACGACCTGACATCCGCCTGCGCGCTGCGACGAGATGCTTCTCCTCCATCAAGTCGGCAGCCTCAGGACAGGCGAAGTCGTCCGATATACTATAACATACATACCCTCCCAAGACCGGATCCTACCGTCACCTGAGAAGCTCTTCCTGCGCGTGCGCAACACTTCGGCCATCGCCCTCCGAGCCGCTTTCGTCCACGGACCGTATACTCTTTCCGCCGCCGCTTACCCCGCTGCTTTCAACCCCAACGAGAAGTTCGAATACCCTGAGCGCTATGGAGTGCCAGAGTTTGAGCCCATGGTCAAGGCGGGAGGCTCTTGGGAATGTGAGCTTGTGGTTCCTGTCACAATCCGACAGACTGCTGGGTTAGGAAGTCATGGAGGGTTTGGAAAAGCGCCAGAGCATGATCATGAAAGCGCGAGTTGGATTGTTGAGGTCTCTTCGCAGATTCTGTTCTCAACTTCTGCTGCTGTTGGGTTCGAGATTGTGTTGGCCCGTGATAAGAAGTCTTTAAGCCTCAGCAACTCGAGTCCCGTGGTCGGTGGACAATCCCAAGTCCCTCAACCCGGAAAGATCAGCGACTACCAACAAGGTGTAGAGGCCAGAAAAGGTCATCATTCCGCGCAGCCACGAGGTGTCTTTTCGCGCGCGGTACAACTCAAGGTCGAAGATACTGCAGCATTGTGGAATACCCCTAGACTTCCAGGCTGGGATGACAAAGGAGGAGGGCGCGCTGAGAAGCGTTCAGGTGCGGATCAGCATGTAGAAAGTGTTGTCAAGACTGGCGATCCCGAAACAAAAGGCGATGGATCAGAACCAGAGAAGCCCCAAAAGAAACAGAAAAAGGTCCACATGGTGGTTCTGACACATGGGCTGCACAGCAATCTTGGCGCAGACATGCTCTTCATGAAAGAGAGCATCGATGCAGCTGTCAAGCAAGCCAAGATCGATGCCAAGGCACGGCGGGCCCGGGGACGAGCGGCGAGGAAGAAATCAGGCAATGGCCTCGTCGAATCAGATTCTCACGATACAAAGGACATGGACAGAGTGGAGGGTGAAGATGATGACGACGATGATGATGAAGAGGTTATTGTTCGTGGTTATTCAGGCAACTCGACCAAAACTGAACGAGGAATTAAGTATCTCGGGAAGAGGCTCGCTAGATACGTTCTGTCCATGACATACCCAGATCAGCCATTCCTACCGACAGGGAAAGGAATGGCGGATGCTATAACTCATAACTTTGATAAGCACGATCCCAAGCAGAAAGCGGTACACAAGCATAGTACTACTATACACCTCGGCAAGGATGGGGCTCATCTTCACAAGGCGGAACGTCCATACAAGATTACAAGCATAAGTTTCATTGCTCACTCTCTTGGTGGTCTTGTTCAGACATACGCCATTGCATATATACAAAAACACTCACCACAGTTCTTCGACCTCATCAAGCCAATCAACTTCGTTGCTTTGGCTACACCATTTCTAGGTCTAAGCAACGAAAACCCTCTATACGTCAAGTTTGCTCTGGACTCTGGTCTCGTTGGCAGAACGGGAAAAGATCTTGGTCTGACATGGAGAGCGCCGACGCTTGCACGGAGTGGTTGGGGCGCTATTGTAGGAAACCTAGGAGAGACGGCGCGTAAGAAGGTTTACGGGGAGACACAACCTGAGTCGAAACCTCTTCTGAGAATCTTACCGACTGGCCCTGCACATACCGCGCTGAAGAAGTTCCGGAACAGAACTGTTTACTCCAACGTGGTCAACGATGGAATTGTACCGCTCCGCACAAGTTGTCTTTTGTTCCTGGACTGGCAGGGACTCGGGCGTGTTGAGAAAGCTCGACGAGATGCTGGTTTGGTCGAAACAGTCGTTGGGTTCGGATGGGCTGAATTGACAGGCACAAATCAGGCTCGTCAGAAGCAGCTCGGAAATGGCTCGGCAGCACAGTCTGGCACTTCACCTCCTCAGACTCGCGAAAACATGCGCGAGGTTCCACAGCCACCAAGCACGGCCATGGTAGATGATGACAGAGCGAGTCTACGTTCTGTGGCAACGCCATATGGTGATGAGGTACCGTCCGACTCTGCTGATTCAACCAACAGCGGACCATTGGCAGGATTCTTCAACTTCTTCAAGAGCAATGAGCCTCCAAAGCCTCCAAATGTGTCGCAGAAGCAGAAGAAGATATACTCCAAGAGTCAGACTCTCAAGCTTGATGAGTTAGCTGACGGGAGTGTCGATACTGCTTCTGAGTCTGCTTCGACTAAACAGTCCGAGGTCACAACTGGTCATGAGGGCGAAGATGAGATGACTGCTCCTCCAAGAACGACCATCTTTGAATCTGCCGGTGATCTACTAAACCCCAAGGTACCCGATGTTGAGTACCTGATCGATCCATCAAAGCGGCCGCGAACTATATTCCATGACCGTGTTTATCACCCAGCAGATATCCCTGGTCCACCATTGAAGAGACGTCCTACTACATTGGTCAGAAGGAAGACGGGCCAACGACAGAACTCGATAGGACAGGCCTCTATTAGCAGCGCGGATTCGTCGCCATATCCTCATGTGAATCATGAGGACAGCTCATTGTCAGCTAAAGACTACGATGATACAGCGAACACGAATCCCGAAAAGGATATTCACGAAGTCATTGACACGTCAAATATGCGAGTTGAGGAGAAGATTGCAAGAGCCTACCACAAGGACCTGTCCTGGAGGAAGGTACTTGTCAAGGTTGAGCCCGACGCTCACAACAACGTTCTGGTCCGCCGCATGTTTGCCAACGCGTATGGCTGGCCTGTCATCAAGCACTTGGTCGATGCCCACTTCAGCGACTCGGCGGCCTCTCGCCTCCGCGACGAGGATGAGCACAATCGTGAACGGGCCCGCAACATGAACGAGCCTCCTGACGAGCACGGAGCCGAGCTCAAGAAGAGTCGAGACAACCTGGCAAGTATGACTCGAACGGACAGTGAGTCTCGGGAAGCTATGGACAAAGTATCGGATCTTCCGAAGTCACAGCAGTCCCAGAGAGGGAGCGATGCATCAACGCACCAGCGGCCAAAGACGGAACGAGCGGACTCGGTAACATGGAGCGAGCGAGACTGGCACGATAGCGACTGCGATAGTGATCTTGATTTTGGGGGTGATCTGCCTGCGCCAACGTCCCCGTCGGCGCTTCATCAGCAGCAGGACAAGGGCAAAGAGGCGCAGGGGCCGTCGGGCGGGTGGAGCTGGACGGAGAAGATTGTGGGCAAGGGAGCTTCACGGGCAAAGAGTCCCGTGCATGGAGGTAAAGATGAATAAGTCTGGGCTTTTTAAAGGTGCGCATCGTTATTGTTCGACTATGGATTGAGAAGAGATGGGAGTTCATACAGGACAGAAGGGGGCATTGAAGCGCAGCATGTCGATTCAGCGACAATGAATCTAGAGCCAATCCAATTGACCAATACACGAGATACCAGTTCCAGTTGAAATACGTGTCCTAGACTGATATATCGTAAGAGCTCGAAGAATTAGCTCGGAGCTTGAAGAAGCAAAGCTGTAGGTCTCAGTTCCAATGTCTCAGGTACCAAACATCTGGGAGCACTAATCGGTCGATCGCAGCACCAAGTAGGCAAACGGGGCTTGAGTCAAAGAAAATCTCCGTGATGCGGACTATGGGGAAGTGGGCAGACAGATTCTGTAGGCTAAAGACTTGTGGAGAGTCGCCCTGCATAAGGAGGCTTTTGGGAGGTGTTCGGTATGGGATATGGGATGTCAGAGCGTTGAGATCGAGATCCATATGAGACATGGCTTGAGTGATGATGGGAACATGATGGGCTTTTTTTCAGGGGAATTCGAGTTGTTCGATTGTGTAAAGGTCTGGTGATTTGAAAAGATTTGCTTCTTGCGAAGGGCATTGTGAATAAGCATGTTAATCAAGGGACGTCTGATAAGGTTCAGCACGTGTTCGCTCTTATGAATGAACCCTTGAAGCTAAATGCTAAATCCAAGGGTCCATAATACAAAAAGCAACCAGCTTGTTAGTATCACATGCAAAAGAGGCAAAAAGAAGGTACAACAGCGGAATCTAACCGCCAACGATGGACGAACAGGGAATCGAACCCTGGACCACTCCCAGATTGCTCGGATGAATCATGCTAAGGGAGTATTATACCACTAAACCATTCGCCCGAGAAACTGTTGAAGCAGCTGGTCGGAAATGTGTGACAAGTGGGTGATATGTGGGAATTGGTGATAGTGTCGATTTGTGGTCGGGTTAGCAGTAGAGATGAAGTGGGGGGCTTGAATCGTGGAGGTTGAATCTCTTGGCCAAGGCAGTGCATTCAGAAGATACAGTAGAGAAAGATGGAGACTGTTGTGTTTATATAAAGAGAAAAAAAATTAAAAATTAAAAATAAAGAATAAAAAATAAAAAATAAAAAATAAAAATAAAAAAAAAGAGGTTGTTTTTAGAGGTATAGGTAGCGATAGAGCGTCATGTCCTATCAATTATCCTCGTGGTTTCGAGAATACACAGATTTTTTAGAGGTGGGTGATGCACGTGTAAATCAAGTATTAATCCAACGTTATTCTCCAACCATGACGACCATGTGCGTCACCGTCCATTTCTCTCTGGGCTGGGGGTCTCCAATTCCACTCCCACTCCAGCCCAAGCAAAGCAAGCTCCAGCTCCAAACAAACTCCAAGTTCTGGAGCTCACTAGAAGGAAAAAATCATCGTCGTCAGCTTCGCCACAGTTCTAGCCTTTCTCTCTCATAGAATCCCTGTGCAATTCCTCTTCCCAACCAAAGTTGTTGTTGAGCGAGAGGCGAACAATTCCTCTCCAACTACCTGGTCGCTTTTTTTCCTCCTTCACCGGCTTCTTTTCTATCCGTGCAGTTCGTGCCATGAAGATTTATATCACAGACGTCATGCTACGATAGTTTACTGTACTAGTCCTACGATTCTTCTACGGCGAGCTTTTCTAACTCTGGCATTTACTCCCTCTGGCGCACTGCAGCAAACGACCGCCAAGATGATGAGATTATACCTCCTACCGCTCTCGACGCGGCGAACTCTCCTCTATGCGAAACGACTCGAAGCAAATACTGCGCCACAAGGAAGAACATATGTTGACAAGGGCACTGCCTGGGCCGCCAAGACGTGGGCGCAATGGGAGAAGATGGAGTCTGGATGGAAGCGCAAGGTCGTCGATTACGGCAACTACGCTTTTCGTCGCATCCCATATGAGGAATGGGGTCTAAAGTCTGTACCGCCTCTGTCAGTGAGACGTCGTGGGAAGGAGATTGAGATGAAGGAAAAGGTCGACTTGTGCTTCCCGAGCTCGGTGATACCGCCGAATAAGGCGGAGGGTATCCTCAAGACTCTTGCGACGGAGCGTCAGGCGCTGCACAGAAAGAGGCTTGTGTGGTGTATTGTCGGCATGCCGATTACTATTCCATTTGCGCTTGTGCCCATGTGAGTGCATACTATCTATCCTCTTTGCCTTTTTTTTTTTTTTTTTTTTTTGGGGGGGGTCTCTCTCGATCCGCTGACGAACATACACAGCATCCCTAACCTGCCCTTCTTCTACCTTGTCTACAGAGCTTGGTCACACGGCAGAGCCATCTCGGGTGGAAGGCATCTCCAATGGCTGCTCGAGAACAAGCTCCTACGGCTAGCTCCCTCTGAGAAGCTCGATCAGCTCTACGCACTACACGCCCCACCAGCCGAGGAGCCGGATAATAAGGAGCGTACCCTTCTCACACAAAAGGAAGTTCAGACTTTCTCAGACACTCTTGACATGCCGGCTCTTGAAGTGGAGCTCGAGAGGGCTATATGGCAGGTCGAGCAAGCCGTTCAAGACCCAGATAGTCAGAGCCCACCTGGAGAGAGTTCACCTGGTGCAGCTGCCGAGAAACCAGGGTCCACTGGAACGGTGGAGGACAAGAAAGATCAATGAGAAAGATGAAATAGTCACGCATGAGTTTTCGTTATGTTAGACGATGTATGATGCCTATGTACTGAGGCAGGAGTGTATTTTGGTACGGATAAAGAAACGGTTGGTTTTATTTGTGTTTGTGTTTGTATTTGTATTTGTATTTGTATTTGTATTAGACTGGTGTGAATACCTAGGAAAAGGCAAAGGTGAAGAAGGCAAAGGTAAAGGGAAAACAGGCGTAAGTACGCGGGTATATCTATAGAATTGGTCATCTCCCCAACGCGCCGCGCCTGAAAAATGCTGGCGTAGTGCTACAATCGCAATTATTATCATAAAATTCATGGCTTTTCGTTCATCTTGGCCCTTCTGAGCAAGTCATAATGTCTCAGCTGCTCTGAGCATATCGCGGACCTTGAGGGCGGGGAGAAGCCCGACGAGACCCATGGCCAGCACCATGCGTCTTGTCCTGAGGCACGTGAGATGGGGAAGACGAATGCTGCTGGCGATTCGGTGGGCGTCGGAGAGTGAGAAGTTGAGGCCGAGGTTCTTGAGACCGGGCATTGAGTACAGACAGTTCTAGGGGCTGTCAGATGGATTCTTGGTGAGATGAGTTTTACTGAGGAATAAAACTTACTCGGCTCTTTGGTGGTGCTTTGTATCCCATGACAGCAGCTTCAGCATATTCAAACTGAACAACCTGAGCGCTCAGAACATGTCCTCTCCAAGCATCCGCTGCCTTTACGCGGAGGAGTCGTTGAGTGAGAGTGTGGGATCCAGGAGGACCTCGTCGGCTTCTTCTTCGGCGCACAATACGTCCTGAAGCTGTGGCATATTTGTTCCCGGGCCCATGGTTCGTGGGGTTGAGAGGAGATGGAAAGACTGGGGCGTACGAAGACGCATTGTGATAGGTACAGGCGACCATTGTTGCTGTTGTTTGTTGCTGTTGTTGTTTGACGTTTGATGGTATTCAGTATATTGTTTGTCTGAAGGATGAGAAAGAGAGGAATCTCAGAGGGAGACCGAGTTATGGAATATTACTCTTGAGGGAGATGTAAAAGAACGAGGGATGGTGATAGTCGATACTATCTGCTCAAGAGGATATCCTCGAATCCTTATATTCAACTCCTCCCGAGTAAATCTGACGCTAGTGCCATCGCTCTATCCTCCCAAAGCCGTGTAACCAGAGAGAAAGATGATCTCCAGGGGCTGGACGGCCCAATACTGCCTGAGTAAAACATCAATGTTCTACATTAGAGGAATGCTCTCTGCGCGTATAAGTCGTGACCCTTGACAAAGATGGAGGAGGTCTCCACCAACAGGAAAATGGTTCGGTTCAGTGTGTGGAGGCTTAAAATCCTCTAGTCAGGTACAGAAAGTGAGCTGCAGCGACTCGGATGATCAGACACGGAGCACTAGAAAAAGCAAGGAGACGTGCAGACAAAAAAGGAGTCTGGAGAGAAATTACTGTACGTCACCCGCAGGAGGAACCTAATAAAGGAAAAAAGAGACTAAGAGATTGTCACGAGACAGACACCAACGGGCGAGAGACATGAGGATCCTGTGGGGGTGGGGAGAGAGAGCTCGTGTCTTCTTTTCCATCCCTTGATATCGTGGGCGGGGGGCAGAGACAGAGACCTGACCTGATAAACTGCCAATATTATTGGCTTCTCTCCCTCAACTGATAAATTCTAGAGTTAACAAAACCCCTTCAGCTGTAGAATACATCCATTGGATCCATTGTGAGAAAGGCTTGATGGGGAACTAGACAATAGGACTGTGGGAACGTGCTCTATGATCTCAGCTAACGAGGGGGAATAATACAATCATCGTATCCATCCATTATTCATCGGCCCGCGAGCTACTAACAACAAGACCTGAACTTCACGCGTCCAAGACGTGTCAGTCAAAATAAAGATCGGGTTTTAAGCTGAGTTAGCCTACGGCTTTGGTTGGTTGGTTTGTCGGTTTGTAGGTTTGTTAGTTAGTCTGTCAGTCAGTTCCTGCAACATAGAATAGATAGTTCACAAGCTGAAAGGGCATCGTTGTTCCATCCAAGTTAGTCCTAAGCGAAGTGAGTTGACCAAGACCTGTCCGTCCGTCTCCAACGCCGTCCATTCCCCTCCCCCTCCTTCTGACCATTGAATTGTCCGATCTGATTACTCTATTACCCAATGTTTGATGCAAAAGTCGTTACTCTGAAAAAAACAATAAAAAAAACCATTGAGGTCCTCAAGAACGACACCTAAAAAATAAAAGAGTGGCATCTTCTCTTACTCTATCGTGTTTCTACCTCATGAGATGAAGGTAGCTTCGGTAAAGATGGTGCCCTCCTCGACGATCTCCTCGTCTCCAATCTTCAGCTTCAGGGAGAGCTTGGGATGGTACTATAGGTTTTCTAGTCAGCAAGGGGGTTAAGTTCAGACCATCTGTCTATCGGAAATTAGATAAAGGAGAAACTGAAAACTGTACCTGATAGATGTATGGCTTTGTGCCAGCTGCAGCGGCGACAATCGTCTTGACGAACCCGGGGACTTCGGCCATGACGTCAACTCGATCGACCCTCTCCCCGAGAGAGCCCTCGACCGAGGCCTCGAAGGCTTTTCCGTCCTTGGTCTTTCCGGCCCAGGTGTACTTGGCGTCGCTCGGTTCAGGCCAGTCATTCTCCGAATCCTTCTTGACCCGAGTGTGCGTGGCCGTGTTGTCGACGCCGCCGATGACAATCTCGCCATCCTTGACAACACCACCCACGTTGACGAGGGTAGAGCCGTACGAGGGAGTGCTGGTGAACTCCATCAGCACAGCTGAATAGGTGGGACCCTGAAAGTTAAGAAAGTTCCATCGAGATGCAGCGTGGTGCGGCTTCATGCCCTGAAGGGCGTAGGCGAAGAAGGCCTTGCCCTTGAGATCCATGGGGCCGTCCTTTGTGGTGATGGTGCCCTCGGAAACACAGCGAGGCCAGAAGGCGTGTCGCATAGATCCCCATGGGTTCGCCATGTCTGTACCGTACAGAGTTGTTCCTGTGGTTCCGGCCTGGAAACCAGGTGTAGAGCGGGTGATCTTGAGGTTGACGATGGCGTTGGGGTCGTTCATGCTCTTGATGGTGTAGTAGGTGCCATCCTCAGACAGCTCGATCGCGCAATCGTCGGCGTAGAAACTCGTCTTGTCCTCGTTGAAGTCGTGGTTGTTGAGGGGTGTAGAGGCCCAGAGGTGGGGCTTGGAAGGGTCTGAGCTGAAGACCTTCGCGTTGAACTGGCAGGTTGTTCGGATGCCACTTTGGAGATATCAGCAGAGCCATGTTATATCGGACACTCGAGACATACGCTACGTTACTATAGATAAGCTGAGCAAGGGCAATTCGACCGTTGTCGCCAAAGATGTAAAAGGTGTGTGTCTCGACAGAAGTAGAGTCCATAGCCTGCCACTTCAGGTCATCTCGAGAGATCTCGGTGTAGGGAGTCTTCTCGGCCTCTGCAGCGACGGACTTGATGGCAGAGGGGCCGTAGATGGGCTCCTGGGTGCCGGCGACATTGGCCAGTCTATAGCGGTCAGTATTTTTACATGAAGCTCTCCGGGGTCCATCTCATGGTGGGGTCAAGAAAGGATCTGAGGGGAGATTTTAGAACGTACTGTTGCTTGGCCCAGTTGAACATGATGAATGTGTATGAGGGTGTTTAGTGTTTGTAAAAGGGAGAGAGAAGGGTTCTGCTTCGACTTATGAGGTTGATGGGATGATGGGTCGAGAAATGAACGAAGGAAATGCTGGGGACGTCGTTAATTAGCCCGAGGCTGACTGCAGTAACAAATATCGATGTCACTTTCACACCGCTGGGCCTGCTTTTTTTTATGTGGCGGCACCCGCCTGATTTTCCCCTGGGTCATGGAGGGGTACTTGGATGATGATGATTGTGGCTGGTGTCAAAATCGACGATGTGGGGAATGACGTGTGCTGAGACTTTCTTTATCTATATAGTACATACAGAGTAACTATACAGTGTCTTGTATGCATGTCAGACTTGCTGTAGAATATCCTCCTTACAGCATGTCGAGAAACATGAATCTGTGCAGTCTTGCGCCACGCATGTCGTCGAATAGGAGTAAACTGCTTGTTTAGTGTTGAAGAAACTAATGTGCTAATGTAATTCCCGTAGCTTCCGGCGTCCACTTATTATAAATCAGCGCCGGGCTGGGCTGGTGATCTCATCTCAAAATCATGCCCAAATTGTCCCATGATGCTGAACTTACCCTACAGACTATCCTTGTAATCCACACTCATGACAAGCGAAAGTTGTCTATTTTAACTGGACATATGGCTTTACACTTTCTTATTCCATGTTATTATTATAGCATGATTGTTTCATGATGATCAACTTGGTGCTATTTATTTTGTTGTCAAGAGGTCACGATAAATGTCCTCCACAGAACTACAACAAGTGGGATAGCCAAACAACCAACTGAACCCAATTGCCAGATAACAATAAATTGACCAAAACATCAAGAAACATACATATGTATCAGACGAGTCGAAACCATATAGACAGTAGTCTACATCCTGTGCTGCCTTTCTAAGCTATAACCCAAGGCGCATACATATATATTTATATATCCATTCATCAATAAATAAGATATAGGAACCAAGTTAACCAGCATCAACATCGTGCTCGATTATCTCGGATCTACTTACTAGTCCCGGGTATATATGAACATAAATACGAAATGTTAAAAGTTTACTCTGTACCTTACCTTATCTTATCCCTCGTCCCTCCCCGACAGGGGCAACAAAGGAACAAAGTAAAATTCCCAGGCACTGCAAAGCGACCAATCAGGAGGCGTCCTTAATCATTACCTGCAGTCTAAAACCCCTCGGCCCGTCATCTACTGCAGCGACACTGGGGGGGCTTCAGTTGCGCGACGCGCTCGGTCACTGGACTTGATTTGACCTCTCTGATCGCAACCTTCCAGATCCCAGCCCAAACTTGTCTCTTTCCTCATCAGCCCAGATTAGCCCAAAACTTTACATTGTATCTACCAACTTGTTACTTCGCACCAAGTCACGAATTAAAACCTTGCGATTACCTCAGTCTCATCAGCCTCATTGCACCTCAAAGTCATCGACGCTTGCCCTTGCGCGTCAGCCAGAAGTAGAACTGCCGAGCAACCACCATCTTCACAATCTTTATCGAGCATTATCGATAACATCCCGCGCCCTTCTCCCCATCGATTACTTACCCTACCTTACCTTTGCTTCAGCCCTGTATCGTTTTGCAGGCCATTGTCACTATGGAGGAGGACGGGGTGCAACTCCTGCAGCAGACAGGACTTGATCCTATTTCTCGACCAGACTCAACTTCGACGTCTGCGTCAGCCTCATTACCACACGTATTACCAGGTATTTCGGCCCTTGCTGCTGCCAACGCGGCCACAGAAGCGACATCTCAACTAAGGTAAGATAACATAACCCAAGAACTGTTCGTCATTCGTGACAATGAATGCGCGATTGATACTGCAGACTTGCGCTCGAGCCTCCATCAAACAAACCCTCCGACACCTCCGTTACCAAAAAAAAAATTGATTGTTAACTAACCCCTGTCTGCAGAGCATCGGCCGTTCCGTCGCCAGCAATGTATGCCACTGCATCTCCTGCCGCTACGAGTGGGGGATCGGGAAGTACAATGGTAAGTCGCGACCATATTTCATTATCACAATCTTATCAGCACTTTTCCCCCGTTGCACTTTATATGCTGGGTCTACAGCCGACATATGTCATTTCCTGCAATCTTATCTCTCGAGAACGGATGCATCCTGTCTAGGCCTGTCACGTTTTTTGCGGCGCCAGCTCACTTGGCCCGGCCTTATCGCCGCTGATTGAAACAATCACGTGTCTTATCTCCAAACCTTGTCACACTAATTCCCTACGGGATGGTCGATGGGTCTCGGGCTTATCTGGCTTATCAAGCGCAGCCAGTTTACCTTGCACCCAAAGATTTTTACTCCATCCTCTTATCGTGGTTGAGATAATAATCATCGCTCTCCCTCCCGCTTCCGCATTGTGTTGGTTACACTGTACTCACTTTACATTCAACAACCGGCACCATGATGGCAACTAACGGATCAACGCAGCCTACCTGCCAAAACTGCAGCACCTCTACAACCCCATTATGGCGTCGCGACGAATTTGGCTCGGTTTTGTGCAATGCCTGTGGCTTGTTCCTCAAGCTGCATGGTAGACCCCGGCCAATTTCGCTCAAGACAGACGTTATCAAGAGTCGCAATCGAGTCAAGACAATGCGCCCTGACTTGGCGAATAAGAAAAAGGTTAGTCCAATGCGCTCAGAGGCATTGCGCATTGCTAACGCGGACTAGCAACAACAACAGCAGCAGCAAGCAGCTGCGCAAGGCTTCCCTACGACCGATGCAAATGGATTCGACACGACCGGACAGGCTGCTGCCGCCGCTGCACACGCTGCTCAAGCCGCGCGAAGAGCGTCCCAGAGATCGAACGGCCACGACGGAGCCGACTCACCAATCTCCCGCACGGGTACTCCCTCTATGTACGCGCATGGCCTGTCCCAGTTCATGATCGACGACCCTTACCAGACCGGCTTTGTCGCAACAGGGGAAGGTCGCGCGTCATCTCCCACGAACGGGGATCGCAAAATGGACGCGCCCCAGACGCATGAGCAGCTCATTGCGCACAACTCAAGCCTGAAGACGCGAGTCAGCGAACTTGAAGTGATCATTGAGCTTTTCCGAGGCCGCCTTAGCCAACTCGAGCAACAAGAAGCTGTCGTTAAAAGCGGACAGGAGTTATACCAGCTGCGCTCTCAACTGGAGCAAACACAGGAGAGCGAGGCTCAGCTACGCCGCCAGCTCGAGGATAGCCATCGACGAGAGAGTAGCCTCAAGCGACGCCTAGATGATCTCGAACTCGAGCTTCAAGCTTTCCAAGGAGCCAACTCGGCCCCTGGAGAGAGACCCGCCAAGAGACCTCGTACCTTTCAAGAACCCATAAAGACACAAGCAGAAGCAGATATTGAGGCGGCTGCTGAAGCATTGCTGGCTTCGGAAGCCTCTAGACCGAGCGACGCCGTCGAATCTGCCCCTGTCGTGGATGCTCCTGAGCCAACTGAGTTGCCGCAACATTTCGAGGGCTCAAAAGAAGATTCTGCACCCAAAACTGAGGATGAGATCGAGGCTGCTGATGTGCCGATTGATCCTAACATGCCCATAATTGACGATATTTCCCAACCTGCTGCCGCAGAAGAAACAACGAAAACGGAGGATGTCGAGATCCCTGACGCACCTGATGCATCTGAAGCACCTAGCGCGCCTGAAGCAGCTGAAGCAACTGGAGCGACTGAGGCAGCTGATGCCTCTGCCACCGCTGACGCCTCTCCTGAGGCCACTGAAGGACAGAAACTCCTGCGCCCGCTACTGCAGCTGCATGAGAAGAGTGATGTTGTAAATGTCTCCGACTAGTAACGAAATGAACTTGATACCCGCGTCAGTCGTTTAAACTGACGACGTTTCATTTGTCATTGATCCAACGCTACTGTCGGATTCATTGCTCGGTGTCTTGGCACCAATCACGACTCATCTTGATCTATACCCCCCGGTGCAAGGCGTTTGTCGCCCTCGCCTTTTTTTGTTCATGATATACCTCCTAGCGGCAAGGGAAGCGAGGACTCTAGAGGTCTTTTGGCCTGTTTGTTTCGAAGTATAAGAGATGATTGAGGAGCATACAAATGTTTTAATGGGACGATGAATGCGAATGCGAAACTCGGTATACGGATACACGGTACGAGGATTCAGTCAGTCTTGGTTGGGAGTGTGGGAATTTTCGGAGTGCGAGTGGAGATGGAGAAGATGGTAGTCGTTGTCAAAAAGTTCAGCTGCTCTTGCAATGGAAAATAGACCCTGACTTTGATTCATTACTTATCTGATATGATATCGATAGCATACACAATGCCTTGTGAAGCCATGGCGTAGATTGTGATAGGCCTCGACCGTTGAAAGTACCTTTCTTTGTAGGTAGTGAGTGGGTGACTCGGCCGCTAATTATTTCACCTGCATCTATGTTTTCTCCCTCGCTAAATTATATTCTAATTAATATAAACGAAGATAATTTCTGGTCGCTTGAATTTCCTGTGTTGCCTGTCTTTCGTTCTCCTGACAGTGATTAGTTAGCAGTGATTAACAGTAATTGTCAGTGACTGTCGCAGTCACGTGCCCCAGCAAAGATGATACAGCTGCAATAGAATAACACAAGCTCCCCTCTGACCAACACAGAGAGATCACACGAAGTACTCATTCCTCCAAAGTCCACCGAGAAGATCCACCAGACTACGCCTCTTCGCGCCGTTTTACAATCCACCTGGATCGATATCACGTTACTCGATTCAGTGGTGTTTCACTTCCCTTCTCGTTCCCCAGCTCACGCTTCGCGATGCCCACTGTACCTACTCGAGGCGGCCCCTCAGCGTCGCGGCCCACGTACACAGGCGGAAAGGTCTTGCCTTATCAAAAGAAAGGTCAAGCTGTGCGTGGCGCTTCCGGTAAGACGGTCCTAGCAGGTCGTCGCCATCGGTAAAGTCAATCCCAAGGCTGAACCAAGACAGTGGGATCGCATACTGACAATCTCATAGCAAGATCCTTCGAGACTCAATTAAAGGAGTCAGTAAGTTGTACCACTCATCTCCCCTAAAGATCACTGCTAACAAGACGACTCAGCCAAGCCCGCTATCCGGTTAGTGAACCGCTATCTGCCTGAGACACATGAGCATCAATACTCACACAGTGAAACATAGACGTCTAGCACGCCGAGGAGGTGTGAAGCGTATTTCAGCTGAGACTTACGACGAGGTCCGAGCTGCACTCAAGTCCCGCCTCGAACAGGTATGTAACATGTGTACGCTGCTTCATTTGGTCAATACTAACGCTATTGTCAGATCCTCCAAATGTGTGTGATCTACGTCGAATACAGAAACGCCAAGACCGTGACCGTTCACGATGTGAGTTTCTTGCACTGGCTGCCACTGTTAAAAGCGCACCCACTGACTTGAAAACAGGTCATTCACAGTCTGTCCCGGTTTGGTCGACCCATTTATGGGTTTGACCCAGACACATATGATGGCCAGAACAAACCCAAGGCCTGAACCAATTCATTCCTGCGAATCAGATTTTAAGTGTCTTCCATTTGACATGAGCGGTGTTAGGCGTCATTTCAGCGCATTGTTTAAGCATGTTGGACCAAATTGCGAGTTTAATACCATATGTATTTTTGAAAGTATAGGGAAGCAGTAAAACTGTCATACGGGCATATTCTGTTTAGGAGAATCGAAAGATTGACTGATATTGATCATGAGCTGTGCCATAACCTATAAATTATGAACTTCTCTAAACGAAAGTATTATGATATGATCTGGGGTATCTCAAATGACAGTACGAGTAGTAGGTACGGTATCAAAAAAAAAAAAAAAAAAAGAAAGAAAAAAGAGGGAAAAAAAGAAAGAGAGTCGCTCCTCTGACCATTACATGCTTCCTCCGACAGCATGTCGTCTTTCCCAATCCAGAGTCTATACTCTAGTGTGTCACCTCTTCTAGTGATATCTTTGCAGTTGTTTGGTGGTTGTGACCTCTTTCCATCCATGGCATCGTCTCCTGGGGTATTCGTTCAAAGCATTCTTTAAATCTTCTCCTTGTCGTCTTCCATTCCTCCTCATCTCATCATCGTCATCTCATCTATCGCGTTCTGTTGATTAACCGATTCGTCGATAGGTGTTCCTCATCCCTGGCATGCGTGAAGGGATGGTTGAACAACTCAACTCATTTACCTCCTCTTCTTAACCAGGTCCCAGTTGGACAAGATACCATCCAAAGCCCTGGTAGCTCGGACCTCATCACGTCGGAAGGGAGCGTTGAAGATGCCGGGAAGGAGCATGGCGCTGTTGGCATGCTCTTGAGCGAATCCAACTTCAGCATCTTTTCCACAACGTTCCTTGGTAACACGGACAGCCTCTTGGAGGAGATCCTTTCCAACACCCTTTCCACGGTAGTTGAGATTGGTAGTCCACGCGCGAATGACACCCTTGCCTCCTCTCAAAGAAAGAGATCGTCTGCGTCTGTGGTGAGAAGTCGGGTTAGGCTCAAGGCGAAGAACGAGGGTTCCGATGATGTCGTGGTTCAGTCGAGCAGCCAGCAGGGTATCCTCCTCTCCGTCATCGGCACGTAGCCAGTTCCATCGCAAGCGCTCAGCCAAGGAAATATAACCGTTGGCCAAGTAACGAATGCCCATAAGGTAGCTCATGATCACGCCGCAAGAAACCGTCATACCGAGTCCTGAGTGACGGGTAACGCCGCCGAAATGATAAATGGCAGCCAAGGTTGCCGATAGGCCAGCAAGACAAAGCGGGTGGAAGACGAGGTTCAAAGAGGCCCTTTGGCGCATCTGGGCAATCGAGTCGGCAACGAGGCGCATGCCCTCGACCTTGTCTTTAGGCTTGTCGAGAACCTCAAGAGACAACGGCTCGATATCATCGTCGTTGTCGAGGCCAAAGTGTGGCGTAGAGGCTGCAAGCGGAGAGGGAGATGGCGGGACAAAAGAGGAAAAGGGAACGGATGGTCCGAATTGCGGGGTACTGGCGGCTGAAATCGTTGCCGAGTGGAGGACAAGGTTGGCGCGGAGGAATTTGAAGAAAGCTATAGTTGTGATGTTAGTCACGGTGTTTTGGTACACACATTTTGGTTCCGTCAAGGTTTGTTCCCAAGCCGACTATCTGTATGTTGAGAAACAATTCATGACAGAAACATATCAACACAATCCATCGTGTATAATAGAGAATTCTGAAGCTGCAGAATGAATAGTTCCAGCGCTTGAACGTCGAATTCGTGACCATCAGGTCAAACCTATACCAACTGTCGTGTGCTCAAGGTTCAAGGTTGTGACCGGGGCAGGCTTTGGTGGTGGCCATTGCAACCGAGCGACAGGGGGGCTCTTACACCAGGACAAGGCCTTGAAAGAACAAAGGAAGAGAAAACTGTAAGAAATCAGAGAAACTCACCAGCACTGGTCTTCAAAACCGGGACAGCACCAACTCTATCGACAACTGTGCTTGGGTGGCAGGTCCTCAGATCGAGCTCTCGAATGGCAATATGCTGAGGACCTTCCATGGTGGTGTAGGTGGCCATGGTGAGATATGGCGTATTAGACTACCTGAGATTGGTACTGGAGGTAGAAAGGAAGAACAAGATAAGAGCAGTCAAAGATGTAAGAAGGGAGCCAGCCTTCAGAAACAAAGCGGACTGGGCAAGACAATAAGGGTATAATGTATTATAAAGTCGAGATGTGATTATGTCTGACAAACAACAAGTCGAGGGAGGAAGAGGGGAGACGGGAGAGAAATAGATCCAGATGAGTCCGGGGGAAGAGGAAGAGATTTCTTTCAATGTTTCGAGCAGGGTAGGGTCGTGTCGTCAGCTTCTGCAAGTCGAAAAATAGGCTTGGGAACGACCCGACGCTCTGGTGGCCGTAGCGTCTTTTTCTTTCGAATGCGACACACTCTGCATTAAGATCCTTGCATACAGAGTAGTGCGGCGCTGTCACGGCGTCGACGCCGGATCTCCGGGCCCTTGGCTCATCCCTGAACTCGTTGGTCGGCGCCTTTGTGCGAGTTGAGACAGATAATGGTCTGCTTTGTTCTCTCTAGCGTGGATGCGGGACGGTGGAATCACACTAGTAGCTGATTCTAGGCGGGTTTGCACATGTGGTACTCTGTAGTGGTGGTGTTGATGTCGGTCATGGTTGCGTGACAAGATACGCTAAGTTATCTCGTCGAGCGATATCAATCATCGTTGGCCTGGTCTCTTGAAAAGGATTCGGTGTAGTGGTGCACTTGCTGCAACGCACATATGTACTGTGGTTCCGTCACAGTATCTTCACTTTGATAATGATACCTAGGCCCTCTTTTGCCTTATCTCCAAGATCTCACCCAATCATAAAGAATATATCTTATCTCTTGGCCATACCGTCATGTTCCAAGTTCAGAGCTTCACACTTCCCCTCCCAATGTAACTAATCGTCAGTGACCAACCTCACCGGAGGCGTTGTCTCACCTTCAGCCCCTCATCTCCACTTGGTTCCCAGCAACAAACGACCTCAGGGGGCAAGAAAGCACCAAACCTTGATATAAGGTGTCAAAAAATAAACTTGGCAAAAAGCTCCCTATACTTGGGCTAGAATTACCTCAGTATTTTCATCACCTAGGGTTAAGGTCTTAAGTTTTCTTTCCTCCCCTAGCCAGAGCATGTTAGTTTATCGTTAGTGCCCTGTAGTCTGATAAGACTATATGTCAACCGACCATTACCCCCCCCCTAGTTATCTAACTAGTGCTAAAACCTT
>VYWZ01000098.1:0-16854 GCA_008711595.1 Fusarium xyrophilum | reverse complement strand
CTACGTACTCTCACGATAACGTCTTTGCCCGCATCCAGTCTCGTGGTGCCAACAATGGTCACGTTGCTGGCGGTCAACTTCGAGAACACAGCATTGCGAGCCTGGAAGCCGACATGGCCAGGTACCAGCCGACGTAATCTATCGTTACCGTTCCGTCAAACTCATACTTGGCTGGTATTGGTGCACAGTTTGAGGGATTGTTCAATGGTTCGTCGCCAGTTCCTGTCCCTAGACCTTGGGTCATAAGCTAACAGGCAGGTGCTCCAGAGTAGCCGCGTTGGTTCGTCCCAATACCCTCCCTCAACATTACTCAATAAGGTGGGTCTGTGCGTTTCGTTAAGTTTTCTTTCCTTGACTTGCTTGCTTGGTTTTCTGATAGACGGCATCTTTTTGTTTCCGGTTGTCGTAATGTCCAAATCATTGGCCTGAACCAATTCTGGGAGACCACTGTTGAGACATATATGAGGCTGGGTCTACGGGGCCAGCAATGTTGATGTGATATAGAAACCTTCAAGGCGACATCACTGCGTATGCAAGTTGGCCGAAGTGATTCTGTTGATCAGAAGCCGCCCGGAGGTTGAAGCATATACCCCATCTTTTTTCTGTTTGTGAATACTATACCCATCTTGCTTTCTGTGCGACGGAAGAGAGGTCCTGTTATCAACTTCCTTGCATCGCTCTTACATGTTTGTTTCTTTGCTTCTTCTCCTTATCGTGTGTATTGTGTTTGGAGTGTTTCAAATTCCGTATTGCCGTTGTTATCTTCTCGGATATTTGCTGGCATTTTAGAGCATTGCAGACCGCTTCTCCAAGAAGCAGCGGTATTGAAGTGCATGGACGTGGAACGAAGGAAGAAAATATGTCCCGAGCAACCTGATACCATGTTGGGACCGCAATATGTGGTACGAGGGACTGCTTATTCTTTTCATTGCGTGAATCGTTCCCTTGTGCTTCAGTCGGCATGAATCTCATGAGGGTACGTCAGCATATGACCCAGAGCCCTCACGCCGCGGGCGGCACAGGTTGAGGCAGCATAAGATCTGGTTGCGCAAGTCTCATGATGAACGGACTCAAGACGATTGACGACGCACGTTTTCTTGTGGAAGAGATAAGAAAACTGAGGATGATGAGGGACAAAGCATGGCAATTGAGAGGGGGTTGGGCTTTATCTATTTGTGGGTGGCTCAGTCATCAAGCAGCCAATCACGCTAGAGTTTTCTTGACATTAGGCCCCAAAACCCATGGATAACAATGCATCATCAATCGCGAGAGCATAATCCTCGGGCTTCCTGAGGCATACTCTGTGGCCAATTATCTCCTGGCAGGTCATCAAGACTCTTCTCCATTACAAGGAGTAGCCCTGTGAAGATCCATTCATTGGCTTCGATCACTCAAAACAGTTGGCCTCATTTTGGGTGTTTTGTCAAAAGTACCACCTTAGGGGAGCATGGAAGCATGTTATTTGTCATTTTAAAACATCTCCTTCCTGTATCGAAGTGTAAAGTCTACGACATTTTGGGTTTGTTGTGCTATTATAGATTGGTATCGTTCAGAGCACTAAGGTATGTTGCATTATATAGAGGTAGACAGGCATTAATTATAAATAAGAAAACATATTGTGGTGGGCACGAGTGTTCCTATCCTCCAAAATTCTGTGAAGCTTCAAGTGTTCATCTCCCAAGGCAGCATAATTTTCACGGCGTATCTTGTCATCGTCTCATCATAACTGCCCCAAACGCGTCATCACATGTTGTGAGATGTCCGAAACCGATCCTAGGCCGGCCGTACATTTCGACAACCACTTCACGGCTTCACAATCTCCGCTTGCAAGATTGAACCGGTCATATGGATCAAACCATTTCTCTTTGGAGCAGCCCTCTCTTAAATGTCCACATGTCTTCGCTAGTTTATAGCAATAAATTTCTTCACAATTTCGTCAATTCTTGTATTCTGCTCATTTCTCATGCCACTCATCATGGCCAAGCGTGTTGCTGCTCACTTCGAATATTGGCTATACCATGAGCGGCACGCTTTGGCAGGCTGTCATACATCAAAGCGTCCTGGCGCTAATAAGCCTCATGATTCATAGGGGGAATGTGTCCAATATCCTATAGGTATCCCGAATACCACGTGGTCCTATCATCTTGAGGCTTGCACTGAGCAGTCCCAAGTGTTTCCTGGTTTATTACTCCCTGGCCGCCTGGCCTGCAGCCAGATATTGCTTTGTGCCCATGCTACGGAGTATAGGCACACCGGCTGCATAACTATGTGCTCATGAAACTGAAGTCAAGAGACTGGTAATTCCATAAATTGGCCAGTTCTCCCAGCTCCTCGTCTGAGATGTTCGCGAACACAGGACCCTCAGCGGGCACACCAGCGGGCACGAAACCTGTTGGATTTTGCATGTGCAATTGTGGCTGCCAGTCAGAACATGGTGCAGTAGCAGCGTATGCAACGGGAGGCACAAAGTCACCACCCACGACAGGAACACCTCCCAAGGTATATACTGGAGACACTGCCCCTGGCGTAGGAATAATAGCAAGAGAAGGTGAGAAGGCTGCCGCCGGAGGAGAATTTTGGGAGTTTGATGCGCTGCCTGGCGATAGTGTTTGTGGCGATGCAGCAGCTTCTGGGAGCGCTTGGGGTCTCGAGGGCACTGGGCTTCTGCTAGCCATGCTATGCGTTGTTGTTGTTGTTGCCCGTGGGAGACGCTGAACGATTCGAGTGAGGATACCGTATGATGCCTTGGCTGATTTGGTCACCATTCTAAGATCTTGCAACATAGCATGCGCCCCATCTATGGCTTTGTAAACATCGTCTCGTCGAGGAAGTGTTTGATGCTCATCATGAAGAACTGCTGAGCACAAGACTGTCGAGATGTCGAAAATACAGAAGAGAACAAAATGGAACTTCGCATCTCTGGGGTAGACATATTTGAAGAATCTACGCAAAGATGCCATCAATTCCAGACAATAGTTGATGCCATCGCTACGTATTTGCAGCTCTGCCTCTAAGGATCGTATAGCAAAGGGTCTTGTAAGGAAACCACGAATAGGCTGTAGAAGCATTGAAAATGCCACAGTATGCAATATATGTCTGTGGAGGACCATCCAGGGATATAAACCATCCGAAGATGTGTCCGGATGTTGGACGTTGAAGGGGGGTGGAAAGCTCGCAATCCATGTCTCAATGATGCCCTGGTATTCCTGGACATCTGCATGTGTCATGACGTTTTTCGGCGAGCCGAATCTTTGAGAAAGTTGTCGTGTTACGCTGCATTGCATCTTCATGTGTAATAGTGGCGAGTATTCGCACCCTTCCAAGCTGAGACTTGGAAGGCTGGCATCGCAGTCGGCTCGATCGATGATCATAGGCCTACCCAACAGTGTCGAAATCTGCCTTTTGGAACGTAAGCCACAGAATATTTAGCCGTGAAGAAGATCACGTACCAGTCCCAAGTATCCAGAATGCACCAGATTCTCCGTCTTATTTCCAAATCAAATTCTGAGAGGGGGCCTGCCTTGCCTTCTTGATGGATGGCTGTGATAAAGTCAGCTGTCGTGTCAAGTTGCCAGCTATACACAAACATACATAGTTCTTGGGCCTCTCGAATAGCAGAGTTCAAAACATGCCAACATTCGACAAAACGGGCTTCAGCTTTGAACCAGTAACAAGAATGCAAGAGTTGCTGAACATTGATAATGTGGCCATGACCGAGGGGTATAGCGCTTCCCAGCTCTCGAGCAGCTTCATGAAATCGCTCACTGATACGCTGTATCGGATCACCAAGGCCAACCTCAAGATTCCGTTGCAATTCGACATCAGTATATTGCGAAGCACATGCGCAAATTGTTAAGAGAAGGCAAGTCCATTGGACACTAAGAGGGCGGTTCTCGGTTCGTGACGTCCACCACAGTTGATACTGCTCTATGAAAGATGGCGGATAGACGATGTAGTAGTGGTAGTTGACATTGCTGAGGAAGTTTTGGACAAGTGTGTCTGATATCGCAGTTGGCTAGATGTTCTCACGTGTTTTGCTGACAGTACATACCGATAAAAGGTCCAACAGGAATCACTCTCAAAGCTCTTTCAAGCTGTGGAAAACTTATGTGATCCTTCACGAATTCTTGTGATGCACTCCTGGTGGTCTGAAAGCAGGTATAATGTGAGGATTGAGTCAAACAATTGAGAAAAAGTCACGAACCTCGTTCTCCGACGCCAGATCAAAAATACGATTGGAAGGCATATAACCCATAGTGTCGATACCATCGCTTCTTGTGCCTTCAATGTCTGGTTCGTCTCCTGAGTCTGGGCCGATTTTGTTGTTGGTACGTGTCTTTCTCTGCCTATCCAAGGCAACCCTGTCTGTAGTTGGTTGATTGGTGTCCTTGAAACGACATTTATCGGCCACCTTGCGTTTCTGGCATCCGCTGCATGGCCACTCACGGTTGCACTGGGTATATGTTTAGCATTTTCAGCATGGATGCATAGCAACTTGCCAGCCATTGTGGAAATGGTCAAGTTCGGGGATCGTTACCCTTTGCTTGCGGCGTGCACATTCTGTGCATGCAGATCGATAGCTGACTTCTCGTCGCTGAGCCCCTTCTCCCATGACGATGGATTATAGAGCCGTCAAACTGAATCGGTGTTCCGCATGGATATGATTTTATCGACCAAGAGTAAATGTGGAAACACGGGGTATGTGGGGTGTTGTTGTTACTTTTGGGTATGAACGCAGAGTGCTTTGTAAAGAGAACCAATATGACAGGAGCCTACGCATCGAAACAAGATGAATAGAAACGCCCATAACGCCGGCAATAGAAAAGGCGAATAATCATGTTCATGGGTTCCGAGTGGAGAAAATGCTGCTTGAACGTTACTAATAAGATGCATTTGCCCGCCTGCAGATCAAGAAAGTGGGTGGGTGGCTAGGTGGCACACGAGAAGAGATGCATCACTTCGGGGGTTCGTTCCATTGCTAATTTCGTGCCGAGGGTTTTGTCAGTCGGCGGTTATTCGAAGCGATGGGTCCTAACTGGACCAGCGGAGATAAGCGAGGCGATCAAGTGAGACTGTCAGATGGAATATGCTTAGTGATTGTGATGCCCCATTCCATCATGCATCTCTTAGATTCTCTGTGGCTCAATCGCCTGAGAACAAATGGCCATGAAACCATAGTTTGGAAACTCACTTGGTTCTTCTCATTGGTCAATGTAGCTTCGTTGCGATCCGACTTCTTGACTTGACTAAAAGAAGCAAATATTGCGTTGTTGAACATCCACTGGACATGGTAGTCCCAACTTGTCGTGTGTCTTGTCGAGAGATCATCAATTCTGGACATGTCGTCCTCCACTGGCATCAGGAGATTGCTCTGTATCAAGGATCAAAAAGCAAAGCCCCAAGAGTCCTTGCTTCACCCACACCAACCATTCATGCACCATCCATCATTTTCAGCTCCATTCTGTTGTATGGTCTTGTTGCACAAATCCACTGTTGTCTCTCCATTTGACTTCTCGAAATTCCGTACTGAACCCCTCTCCTAGCTTCGTTGACGTTGTCACCGCTACGCAGACCGGCGTCGCCCGGTCTGAGCGTTCCAGTCACCAACCATAATCATGGCAAATGAGATTTCTTGACAGGGTATGGATGTGCAATCCTTGCCTGCTTGGGCAGGCTTGGGCTTCACCAAATTCTGTTTCGTTTTGTCGTTGCTCACCCATATGTACGTTGGTGCTGGTGCAGCTTGAGCGGGCGGTGAATGCTACCCACCCGTGTGGTGAAAGGGACACATTGCCCGTCATAGATCAAGAGTGAAACTCAGGCTGAGAGAACCCTAAATTTGTGCCATACCATCGGCAAGGGCAGAGTTGAACATGCTCAGACTTGCGTATCTGGAGATATGAGTTGCATATTTTTATGTTGGTGTCTTCATAACCTACTTACTTGAATCAGAGTGTTCTTTGACCCTCCAACCCATTATGCACGTCACTGACTATCCTCCGATCCCACGAGATGGGTTCAACGGTGTTCTCCACCATTAGTCCATGTCGTCAGATTTGACAACCTTGAAGCCCAACCACGTTCGAACGTCATGGTGGTGGAGAGTTTCTATGCAACAAGGGTACTATGAGGATCCGATACTCGAGCTAAAGTTACAACGGCGTGCCGTTACAAGTGAACTGATCTAAAGTCGTACTATCGCATGTGGCGCGTGGGAAGTTGCGAGGCGGTGAGGTAAACGCATGGCGTGGTTGCTTTTGGCCCTCGAGCAAACGTTTGCCCCAAGCTTCCACCACGAGTTTTTCATGCTTTTTTTCATGCTTTCGTCCGAACTTGCCGGCACGTCTGCATGCGTCAAAGGCAAATCCCGCGCCTCAGACTCGCATAACAGGGCGTAAAATCGAACGACATCCGAAAGAAGAAGTCTCATGCGCCGTGTGTAAGGGCTCGTTACCTCGTCTGCCGATAACTGTGTAATGGCGCCCCCGTGCACGAGCTACTGTACTGTAATCGCTTCGGAGACTAGTACCGACCCCCCGGAAAGTTCGTGGAATTGTGTGTTCAAGGTCAAACCCTACTGTGCAATACAGGGGCCAGATCTGCTGCCTCATTTCCTCGATGCAGCTCACTGGGTTGCTGCATCCCTAGTCAGCGCCATTGTCTCGAGGTGTCGTATCTGAGGTCCAGTAAGAGGGCAAAGGACTCTGTCTCTGGTTGCAAGCATGGGGTTTGGGCATCAAAGTTTAAGCAAGGACGCGCGGAGGTTCCATTTTGACACTCGGTATAGCTCACGCGTATGCAGATGGCCGCTTTCTGGAAAGACAGTGGATAGCTCGGAGGTTGAGTGCCCGACTTTTTGGTGGAGATTGCGCTGCTATTATCGTATTCGTGGAGCGAAGAAGAGGAAGAAGCCAACAGGACCAAACCGGAGGAAACACGGGTATAAGGTGTTGAGAGACAACCTGAGGTATCTCCTGCAAGTTGAACCTTCCCATGGCGCGAATTGATGTTGAGCTAAAAAACCGGTGTAAAGCCAAGATAGGGGAAGTCGCCACTTCCTTAGTAAAGTAAGGTGGAAGAACTTTAGAGGAGAACTATGGATCAGATTTAGAAGAGAAGGAGCGGATTCGTTACAAGATAAGAACTTCCAGTCTGATAAACACCATCATATTCGCATATATCACAACCCTCAATCCTTTGGAAAGTTCCTGAAATGCCAGTCAATGCACCCGAAAGAACCCCTCGATTCCCGAGATTTATCGGGTCAGGTCATAAGCGGGGCAGAAGAGCAAACTTATGCAAGTTGGCGCATATCTGGGCTCTCATTGAACACATAACGAGTTTGCAGAACGAATTCATGGCTTCAGTTTTGGAATGCCCAAGATCACGACCAATTGATGCTAGGCGATGCTAAGGATGTCATGCAAGAACACTCATCTTGACTTCCACGAGTTGGACGATTATTGGTAGCATCCGGAATTTGCTTCAATTCTATTCTTCGGAGAACTTGATACACTCGGTCTAGAATCTGCCAAACTGGCCTGACTTCAGCTAGTGCCCGTATTCCCTGTGTAACTATTGGTACTGTTCCATTTACCAAGACTAGCGAATTGTGCATGGCGTCTATCTGACCACGAAGTTGTTTATGACATGTCATCTATATCATGCTCTCGAAACAAGCCAAAGGTGGGAACGATGTTACATCAGGCCAATGTCTGGGGCCGAATGCTGACACGTCAAGGAGTTGGCTAATCGGGCCCCAGGGCTGCGATAAGTTCCAACTTATCATCGCGACTTGCTCTTCTTTAGCATCCATGCCTCACCGACTTAAGACCTGCTTCACTTCTTTCCGCCTACGATCGTCTGAGCGTTTGCGTGAGCTATTGACTAAACTCCAAGTTGAGGCTGACCAATCTTGTCACTCAGTCTCAGCTCAGCCAACTCGTCATTAGTTCTTCAATGCCGAGCTCGCCACATGGCAATTGCTTTCAAGTGCCGGTTCAAAACCCCACCCTCGGGTGGTCAACGGTCGCTAGCGAGTGGTAGCAGATGGCCGCAGCCACCATCATTGCCGATCTATTGACTCCCAGTACTCTTGCGGACTAGTCTCAAGCATTGTTGCGGCCTAGATCCCTACGGACCCTCCAAACTCTTGAGCCAACTGGCCGACTCTGGCTCCCTTTTAGCACCTCCACCCAGGGAACTTCTGTCAAATCGCTAACTCTGTCAACGTCTTCTGGTTCGGCCTCTGACCTATCATCGTCTGTGTCCTCGTCCGTAACTTCAAGTATTGTGTCGTTCCCCTCGTCGGCCCCAGTTCTCTCATAAAGATCTTCGGTATAGGCCCAATTTGGGGTATCAAACTTGCCGTGGAGCAAAACAATGTCTCTGCCTTCAGATTTGATGCGTTTGAACTCTTCTGCTGGAATTGGTGTGGTAAGCTGCAAGGTGTGTGATTTTGTGTCAATACCTCGCAGGAGAACCAGCCCAATAGTTCGAGAATACCGGGGGTCCAAAGCAGCGTCATTGTAGTTGGGAATGAAAGGAATACCTTCCGGGCTTGTTGGTACTATCTGGGGAGCCTCATCTTTGCTTGCTGCGTCGAGCTTCGTGAGCTTCGATGATGTATCGGCAGAGACCTGGTCTTGGGTGAATCTGGAAAATGCTTTCACATCTTCTATCTCAACTGCCGCCAGGACCAGTCCGTTCACTGAATCGGCCAGCAGCTCCGGCGGACATTGATAATCGTACGATACCAAACCGAAGATCCCTTTCTTGGAGGAATATCGTACAACTAAGGGTGGTCTGAAAGAAAGTGGCGATGGGTTCCACTTCAACCTTTGGGTGATGTCAGTTTGCTTCGTTGTCGTCAAAGCTAGATCTTGTAAGTGAAAATAAGACATGGTCTGCATCGCTCTCAGATGAGCAGCGGTTCTTGATGTAAATTCGGACTGCTGGGACGGTAATTCTGTAAACGTGGTTTCTGTTGCAGCCCGTAACGCATCGACTGTCTCTGAAGGGCCATCTTCAGACATATATAATACTTCTTCAGGCTTCATCATCCTGACCAAGGCACAGAGAAGATCGAGCCCAGTTCCAAGAATCCACCCTGGTGTATTGAGGATGAGAGGAACACCCGCAAACCTTTTGTTGTACGTATCAAATAGATCGACAGCACATGCCAGGTAGAGATCGGGGTCGGACGCTGGTGTCACGGAGGCCATTGAATGGCAACGAACGATGTTCGAAGCAGTGTCTCTGATGCCCGGGTGTGTGAATGGTGTCCCTAGATTCGGCTTCGTCACAAACACGAGAGACAAAGTCCCAGCTGGCGCATATTCCGGTTGGCCTGGATCTAGGTCCATCACCACAACACCTCGCAAGATCTGTCTATGGGATCGATCTGTTAGAAGCCGGTTCAGAAACAATCTCGAAAAAGTAGACTTTCCGGCCGACTTGGGGCCGCAAATCAACGTTGAAAGAGACGGCTTCTCTCGACTGGTCATCACCAGGGATGAAAGCTTCCTATTCCACGCAGCTAGTGAGTCCAGCTCTTGTATGATGCATTTCTTAGGAGCATCTTCCGGCGTCTGGACCTATGAAAACATTAGTAAACGCTTTCATGGCAGGTAAGAAGACTTACAATCTGAAAAGTTGCTTCTTTATTTGACTTGGTTGAGTCTCCCTCAGGTGGTTCGTTCCACATTTTCCTGAATAGAGGAGATAAACGGCCCAACTGGCGCAAACCTTGAGCCATTTTATCTGGATGTAGCTCTAGTCTCGTCTGTTCCTTCGTCCGTAATACGGGCACTGCATGGCAGTAAGGGGCATGAACCCATTCAATGGTTTCAGCAGGATAGAGAGTGGCACCAGCCAACACTACCTCACCTTGAATCAATTTAATACCAAAACTTCCAATGATTGTAAATCGCTGCTAAGTCAGTCAAGAGTTTTTCAGAGCGAGGCATGAAGTTTACCTCTTTGCTAGAAAGCCGTAGTTCTACCACACCTCCCTTCTTAATTCGGTGGTTTTGATCGGATAATCGAAATGATGAGTATGGTATGGCCCTTTGAACTGTCTCGGGTTCAGGAGTTATAGATCCTGGTAGCGGACTGAGAAGCTGATGAGCGATGTCGAAGCTGGTGATGCCGGGTCATATACCTTGCCATTTCATGGCTTTTGGAATGTGCGGCAGGTGACTCAGTTACACGCTGTGACCTAGGAGCTGACGGAGTCCCGACTTGACTGTTTCCCTTTTGAAGTGGACTGAAGTAGTTGACGTTGCTGGTAGGTTGTTTCTCATCGCATTCTGAGGATTGTTGCGCGGACGTCGAAGAGGCCGCAGCCTCTCTCCGCCGAGCAGCAAGAGTAGCAATAGCACTCATCGCTTTATTATGTGATTTAGCACGATCGAAAGACCCGGCAAAGAGTGTATTACTTACGCTTTGTTGCATCTACACCTTCAATTCTTCGTTTTTTGTGAGAGGACATGGCTGAGAATGGTTATGTCAAGACTCAAATGGTGACGTTGAATATGATCAGTCCAGGCAAAATTAAAAGGAAGCGATAAATCACTGGAAAGTCATTATTTAAGTGTCATAGAGCTGATGAACGTCTTGAAGCTGCGTACGGTCTTATCGATAAGAGAAAAATCATTTCGCGTTACCTGGGTCTCTATTCACTCGACGGCGTATAATTGTACCTATGAAAAGGGATAGTACCTACCAGCGACTCATTGATATCTAGGACTCCCTCGATATCTCACTCGAAGTGCGTAAAGCTTTACTCTTTTCACCCAGTCACATTAATTTTGCGTCACCTATCACCGGGTATCTATATACACGACAGAGGCGCGTCCGCCTACAGTCAACCTAAGATAACTTAGTGGCTTGCCCCACTAGCGCGGCATCTCCCAAAATTTATTTTCCAGCAATTTCATCTTCAACTTCATCAACCTCGTTCCGACAATTTCACCCTCACCTCCGAAAAGATCCACGGAAAAGTCCGCCCAAGATGGCACCTAAGGAACCCTACAAGGTTCACTCCCTCAACAAGCACATAGAGAACACGAAGAAGGGCCTATCGGCTGAAGCGCAGTTCAACCGCCGCCCCGGCAACCGTGCTGCAACTATCAAGAAAGAGTCAAACGACCCAAACAACATTTTCGCCAACAACGATGGGAATGACGATGATGAGTCAGGAAGTGGAAGTGACAGCGATGGTAGCAGCGATGGCCCGGCGGATTTTATCTCCAAACTCACCAGTGCCACCAAACCTGCTTGTGCCACTCCACGCCGTCGTAGCAAAGATGATGAAATCGCCGATAGCGATGCCGAGCGCAACGCGTCCAAAAAGAGCACTATTGCGAAAATTGCTCCTGCCAAGTCTTATTCTCAAGCCTTTAGCGATTCGAGCAGCGAAGACGAGTCTGACGACGAACAAACCAAAGCAAAGACTAACGGCACAACTCCTGCAAAGGCATCCGAGAGCGCCTCGAGCTCTTCGGAGTCAGGGAGCGACAGTGACAGCGATGAGGAAGATGATAAGGCACCCAAGCCATCCACCAAAAAGCAAGAAGACTCTGCCTCCACCAGCGACACTTCCAGTGAGGACGAAAGCGAGGATGAAGCCGATGCCAAGGCTAAGCCTGCTCTGAACGGCAAAGCTGCTACTACGTCAGACAGCTCAAGCGAGGACAGCGACAGTGAAAGCGAGGATGAAGAGCAGAATGTGAAACTTGCCGTTAAACCTGCCACTAAGCCTGTCGCTCCCGAGTCAGACAGTTCTTCAAGCGAGGAGGAGGACTCTGATGATGAGATGGTTGATGAATCCATGCACATTGAGGATCGCGAAGGACAGCTCGCCCGCCCCAACTTCATTGCTCCCGACTTTGTGCTTCGCAAGGGTGATGATGGCACAAACGGCCGCGATGTTGCTGAGATCTGCAATAAGGCGAACCTAGAGGGCAAGCAATTTTGGTACTTCACAGTTCCTTCCAATGTGCCCATCTCAGTTGTTCAGAATCTTGAGATCCCCATGAACCAATCTCAGTCTACCAATAAGCTGTTTTCTCACAATGGCGAGGACTATGGTGTGTCCTTCGAGAGTATTGCCCCCAAGGGAAATATCCAAATCATGATTCCCTCTGATCGCCCTCAATACCACCCCGGTAAGTTCCCAGCCGTCACGTTTACGATATTCTCCACTAACTTATAAATCAGTCACCAAGCAGATCGACCAAGTTATGCAGGTCAAGAAGATCACACAACTTGGCTCCACCAAGTCTGTTGCTCCTGTTCCCAAACCAGCCCCTCGTGCTCAGCCTGCTGGTCTAAGGGCTCGATACCAACCCATTGGAGTCAACGAACCCAGGGGAAGCATCGGGAATGATGAGGACGTCGAGATGGGCGATGCTCCCATTCTGTCGACCAAGGCTGCCAAGAATGAAAAGAAGCGCAAGTCAAAGGAGACTTCTGATAGGAAGCTGAAGAAGGGACAGAGCATCCCCGAGCCCCCAGCCGAAGCACCAACTTGTGATACGCGCAAGAACAAGCGAAAGCTAGCAGCCTCTGAAGATGATGCCGTCGCCGTAGCCGAGCAGCTTCAACAGGAGGCTAAGCTTGCAGCCTGCAAGTCCAAAAAGCAAAAGACAGCCCGAGCTGGAAGCCCTGACCTGGGCTCTGAGCCAACGTCTACAGTCGCAAAGAAGTACACCCCTGTCTTGCCTCCCGCAATCCCCACAGTAGGAACTCCTACTCCCAAGTCTGCTTCCACACCTGCTGCAAGCAGCAAGAAGCAAAAGAAGGTCAAGGAGGCTTCTTTCCCCGCTCCCCGACAGAGCGCGGTACCTATACCCTCTATCCCCCACTCCTCCCCTCCCAGGTCCTCTCCTGCGCGCGCTCCTGCATCGCAGCCTCCTGCCTCACCTAGCCAGGTTAAGGAGAAACGAGCCAGAAAGCGCAAGGACAAAGATGGCAAGAAGACTCCCTCAGGCAAGAAGGAGACCCCTGTAGTCCCGCCTGTGCCTCTATCTTCCTCGGAATAGTGTTCTGCTGTGAAGAGCAGTCTTCAAAAGGGCAAGGGTAAACGCAGAGCCCGCAGATAGTAGTGCGGAGCTCGATATGACAGTATTTCGGAAAGCTTGGTGCCTATGCTATCGATATGCATCTCTGTCTATCTGACACGGCATAGACACGGCATACACCATCATTGGCATTATCAGTTATTGTGGGCAGGCATATGGTGTTGGATGCGCATGTTGCCTTTTTTTCTTGCATGGCTTGACCATGCAAAGCATTTCAAACCCGCGGCGAGACATTTGTCTCTGGATTCCAGCGGCATGGCGTTGGTGGTGCATTTTGGTAGCAAATGTAAAATAAAAAGGGGTTGAGGTCTCTGAGGATAGTGTAAGAGGAGTGACGAAAGGAGAGACTCGAAAAAGACGTCCCTTTTGCGAGGATTCACGTGGATCTTTATTAGCTTGACTTCTGGGCATCAGCATCGTTCGGTAGAAGGATGTTTGTGAGATAGTGTAGTCAATGTCAAAACAAACAAACCTTGGTTCCACACTGCATTTTGTGACTGTGTTCAGGCCCTGGCAAAGGTTGTCACAATTAGTTAATGCCTTGACCTGTGGTCGAAAGTTGAGTCATTACAGCGAAGTCTATAGCCATAACAAGCGGCTCGGCAATGCAAACCGCTGTCTTCTGTGCTGTCATATATGCCTACCCTGTACCTACCAAACCTTGGCGAAGCTATCACCACATACAGACAATAACATGTCACTCGCGAGATATTTGTTTGGAAGCTGGGTTCCCTTCTTTCCTATTCAGCTCAAGGTAACTATAATATTCTGATAATACGGGAACGCCACAAATTCCATAAGCAGCCAGTGGGCAAGTAGACAAGCTACCTAGTCAGAATACGAAACGATTATCCCCGCCATGTGCTATTGAATTCACGAGAAAAGTCAGTTCTCTGAGATCTCGGATGACAGGCGGCAGAGTCAAGTCAGACGATGTACGTAAGGTTTCTTAGTCTGCCATTCGAAAGAACACCCCCGCCTCTCACTAGCACCTTAGGGTGTCCATGGGTGGAATATGACGATGACGTTCGCTATATTTTAGAGCCTCAATGCGGCCATGTTTTGACGCCATTACATATTAGAGATGAACGGAAAGACTGTCAACCAATATAATGGACGCGGAATGATAGAGAATGCGAGAGTCGAGTGTACTTGTCACTGAAGGCGATGCCAGATCTGATCCTCCAGCATCATGATGAATGACTGGGCGGCCGATCTGATGCCTGAAAGAGTTGTTAGGATCATGCGTCTAAGTTGAAGCTCTAGATCTACGCCGACATCTAGGGATAGACTGCATACGTCTCTCACCGCCAGCTTTATATGCCAGACAAGGTGTCGAGCTGATATCCCGGCTGAGTTGACTGCGTTGACCAGTCCATATAGTGATGATAAGAGCCGATCGTCGCTGGTTGCGGTCTCTAGCTGCCATTCAGATGTGGGGGCTAGAGATCGTCATTCGGCCAAAGAATACCAAAGTAATTGGCTACTAATCTTATGTAAGACATCTCAAGCAACACTGGGATAGCTTCCTTGAACAATGCTAGTAGTATGTAGCAACAAGGATTTTGCTCGAATCTGGCAAACTCGAGTCAAATTGATCACTGAGGAATGCTATGTCTCATGTCCTCGCACTATTCGCTACATGGATCTTTCGAAGAACAAAATTGTTACAAAACGTTGTAAGACGACATGACGCATCATTGAACATGCCACTCAATAGCAGAAATGCAGACAAGGTGTACGTATGTCACGCAGCACGAGCTCGATCTTTAGAGTGTACCTTAGACAACGATAGACAATATGTACATAGGTACCTACCTAGGTATGGCCTGATAAAGTTGAAGAAGCGAGCCAAAGTTTGAAGGAACCGCACACACGGGCACTTGGAAAAGCAAAAAACTCAGACAGCGGGAATCTTGATGCAGGTAATCAATCATATCAGGAGACCGACCAATAATACTGTACGCATTCGTTCGTTGTATCGATAATCGTCCCATGCTAATGTCGGTCGGTGTTCTGCTGACCCCGACTGCAAACGCCGGCCGAAAACTACCGACCGCGGGTCCGCGACTAAGAGAAAGTTGCTAATAAAATTTTCTTCTTTTTTTTTCCCCCTCATCTGTCAATGGGCCGAGACCCGACTACTGAACGGACGTTGCCCTAAATTATTGAGAGATTAAAAAACCAAGGTCTCAAGAAATCAGTCGAGTCAATGAACCGAAACGCGGAAAGCAAAGTTGTGGGACCTCGGCGGACTTCGCAAAGACTGAACCCGCTATGGGAACTAAGTTAAGGTAATCGGCCGTCATGATCGATTTTTGGGGCTCAAGAACGAAAATTTCGTTTAGTCAGTTGTTAATTGCACTTTGTCTCACTCAGACATCAGCCCAGGTACAGTACGCAAGAGAGGATGGTGACAATTGGGTTGACATTACGGATACAGAGTAGTACTCTGTATCCGCGATCCAATACTACCCACTATGGCGGCTCGCTCGGATGTCGTCGCATTGACCGCCTCTGTATTGGGCTTCCAAACCAGGCTTTTATTGGCATCATGATACCTGATCCATGATGTACCTTGGAGTTGTCGCCCACGAGGGCATGGATCTGGAGCTAGAGTAACAGTCATCACTATTTGTCCAATAAGAGTCAACCATGATGCATTTCTGATTGGGCATTAGTCTCTGTTGGCGCGTGCTCGCATACCGCGTTGGTCTTTCGTGTCCTGTAGGTAGGGTGAGATGCATGCAACAGTATTCGGCAGCATCATACCTGTGTTCACACAATGCGGTCTGGACCAGCGATCCCCAATCAGACACGTACTGCGCATCCCTTCGCTTCCGGCCAGACATTCAAGCACCAGCAAGAAGATCAAAGTAGATGAGCTCAGAGCAAGCCTGTTGACTGAAGCTCAGCATGTTCTTATCATGAAGTGTCAGACACTAACGGCATATCGAGTAACAGCCGAGGCCAAGACTCTGCCTAAACAATGTTATATATCAGGCCAACCCCATTGATCTGTTTCTTACCTTCTCATGAACAAATTCGTTTGCAATATTATTAAGCATAATGTTCAAGGTACCTCGTACCTAGAACTGTCTTTGAGATTGGGTTGAAAGTCAAAACTACCTAACTCATCCCATCATGTTCCCAATTGACTAGCGCATCGCAAGTGACAGTGTCTCGTGCGCAGGTAGGGGACCCTTGGCGATCTCCTGGACTTGGTTGGGCCGGTCCGCCTCAATTCGACCTTGGCTTTTGCAGCTGTGGCATGGATGTTTCGATCAAGCTGGATCCGTGCACGGGCGGCTGAATCGACAACGTGTTAAAAAAGAGATTGCAATATACCGATCAGGTTGTTTATCAGTAAGATCATAAGACTACATATTGACCGACCATTAACCCCCCTTAGTTATCTAACTAGTGCTAAAACCTTAATTAACCTGACTATTACTATAGGCTCTATACTTAATCTAATTAATAGAATAAAATTTAGGCCTTTTTTAAATAGTTTTAAAAGATTAAGGTTATAAAATTATATATTATATAAAATATAATTAAGATTTATTTTTAATTAATTTAAACTTATTTTCAAATTAATATAAAGTTATATATTTTATATTTTTAACTATTATAACTTCCAAGGTATATATCATAACTAGTCTACTTATTTTATAGCCTTAACCTATTAATAATTAATAAATTAGACCTAGGTATTTTAATAATAGCTATAAAAGTATTAACTATAAAGTCTATAGCTAGACTAAAA